>JZKD02S0132300.1:124775-152110 GCA_000966675.3 Picea glauca
ACCCTCAAAATGGCCCCGAAAGTTAAAACCTACTAAAAATAGTAAATTGCCAAAATGGCCAGAAAACTGTTTTGAGCCATTTGGAAAAGGTGGGTGGCCACCGATATCCACCTGGCACCTGGATCACCTTTCCTCCTTCCTCCCCTTTGTTGGTCCTGTCCCTTCCTTCTTGTTTATTCCTTGCCTCTGGATTGCTCCTTGTTGGGGTTTTACTTTGTTTCTTGTTAGCTTTGTTTCTGTGGTTTGGTTTTATACACCCATCCTCATCCTGTTATAGTTTGGTGTTTTCCACTTCTTGTTTTTTAATGATCGGACATTCTCTGATTAGGTGTTCATGTTCATGACATATTCTGCATCTAAAGGGGATTTTCTCATAGTCAATGTTTTGTATCCATTCCTCATCCCTGAATTCCAGGCTGATGGCTTCTGGGAGTGCCCCCGACACATCCATCTCTATGCAGATTCTTGCATAGGATGTGTATCGTCTTTTTAGGGTTGCTTATGATGTCTTCACGTATTTTCTTAGTTTGTTCCCTATTGCTTCAAAGGTGGAATGTAGCCAGTAATCTAACGACAGGAATAAATTCTCAGCCATACAGGTACATTTTTGAAATTTTCTTTCTTTGGGGAGAATTTTTCCTTCCATGGTCGCATGTACAGTCCTGCTGAGGCATGGAAGTATAGCCCCCCCTCAAAGATCTTATCCCTATCTTCCAGGTTCATGAAAAATATTATAAAGAATCCTTTCGAGCCGAGGTGTAGTTCCACTTCTCTGCTTGGATTCCATTGATATTTAATCCAGTTGCACAGCATTCTTTCTGTGGGCCAAAGACCCATAAACTTGCAAATTAGCGCATGCGTCTTCATCTGGTCCCTGTAGAGTTGCATTTTTGGATCGTCTAGTATTACCTTGGGTATCATTGTTGTCTTCGGTTTGCATGAATTGCGCCCTTCTACCCCATTGGGGCTCGCCGTTTCTTGCGCGGCCTTCTGAGTTTCTCTGGCTTCTTCCCCCATGCCATTGCTTTTCCTCTGGTTGCTTCCCTGACTCTTTTCCGGTTCTGATCCCGAGGTGCTTATCATTGGTGTCTTGAAACCTATGCTGTGTGGGCCTTTCCCTCTGTCTACTACTACCTGCTTGTATGAGGTAGTTCCATTACCACCCCCCTTGGTACTCATGCTATCCTCTATTGTGGTCGCAACTACCAAACCCTAGCTTACAGTTGCTCCAGCTCCAATTCGTATCTCTATACTATGTGTTGTATGGTCACTAACCCACTCGTACTTTTTTCGAAAAAGATGAATGTCAAAACACATGAAGTGTACATATTTTTGGAGATGGAAATTTAATGTCTTTACAACTATTTCACGCCACTAATAATAATGTCTCACAAAAATCATGCCTGCTAGAAATATATTGTTGCCATCCAAAATGTGTGTTAGCCACTACGTGATTATTTGCTTGGATATGATTTGGTAACTTGGATGTTTTAGTTTTTTTAATTAAATGATGTCACAAAGAACACATGAAGGCTTGTCAAAACAAGTGCTACTGTAGTAGCAATGTCCCTGCCGCAATATTAATGGCTACTACTCGTTCTTTGATACTTGCTTATCCATGCCTATCTATGCATTAAATGGATAGGGTGGATAAATGGTAGTTGAATTCAAGTTAATGTGAATGAGGTTTTGTAGCTCTTCCTAAACCCCCTTATGGATTCCCTTATTGCACAGTGAATAGATGTTGATAAAAGCAATGACGGCTCAACAGAAGCTCTCATAGATCAATGTGAATGCCAATTAATATCAAATAGATATATCAGCATATTGAAAACATGCTATGTTATATATTCTATGTTGTAATCTACATGAAATGATACATCTAAAACCTATGCTATGCTATATTATGGCTTCTAACAAAAACCATAGATAGTTGGTGCCTAAAAACAATTAGTTTTGGAAGAAAAAAAATTTAATGAGATAATGTGGTTTTCATGCAGAGGAAAACATAGAAGTTGGACATTAAACTTTCGAGGAATGGTGTCAATAGTGGGCACTTTGTAGGTCCACGTTCCATCAATTACAACCTTCCCATTCTTGTTCTAATTAATATTATTTACGATGCCACATTTTCTATATATGTCATTGATATGATGCATGCGATAACAACAAAAACAAACATAAAACTAAGTAGCTTTTTAAAAAACAATGTTGAAGGGTGATCTATAAACCAAAATAGTGGACATGATAAAATATAAAAAAACAAAAATTGTGAATCGTTTTATATATCTATGCCCGTTATTATAATCAAGTCAGTTGAATCCATAATCCATGCTTGGATCACAACGTTGAGTTGTATGTGTCTCATAGGGAGACGGAAAAAGTAAAAGGTAATTTCATTGCCTACAAATGCCATCCACTGTCGAATACTTAATAACTTGTCAAAATAAGATCTAACAAAGTGGTTGCTTGGTGGCTTCCCAATAAGCACACACACATATGAAATTAACACATTTATGAACCGAATTCAACTAGCAATCACTAAAACCTAATGGAAACAAAGTTCTTCTACTTATCTTCTTTCATTGGATGCTTCCAGTTCTCTCTCCTTCACTGAATATATTCATTCAAAACTCTATGTTTGCTTGAAAGAGTAGAATCCCGCACATTAAATAAGAATAGTTTCTCTATTTTTATCTACTTATCCACTAAAATATACCCATGAATCAACGAAATTCCATCTGCAAGTGATTGATAATAGCAATCAAGCAACCAACTTCAATGAACAAATGTTGTGATACTCAAAATTGAACAAATATCAATCCACATCTCAGAAAACAAGGAAAATTCCAAAGATTGATCATTATTGCTAATTGGAGCCTTCCAAAAAACATGTGGAATGACTGAGGACTTAGAGTTTGTATCTGATTATAATATTTCCCAAGGGTATGTTGTTAAAATTTGCATTTTCCTTATAATATCAACCCCCTTGCTAGGGAAACAATTAGGTCATTGAAGCTATAAACAGCTAAGGTTAATGCACAGAGAAATCTAGTCAGCAATGAACAAGAGCAGGGGTGAAATGTTGTTGGTGAACCAAGCATTATCAGAGTAATTAACATTCAATCCTGTACCAACCTGGAACCTGAGGTCATGAAGGGTGGAGAGTCACCATGCTTGAAGAAATTAAAGCAAAAACATTTGAATTGTGAGCAACAGGTTTTGAGAATTGGATTAGCATAAATATTTTGTCATTAATGGCCAGTACTTGTACAATAAATTTTGGCATATAAGCAGTTTGGGACGATTTCATGACATGGTAAAGGAAGTGAATAAGGTGGACAGTATTATTATTAGTCCCTGCCGTAGGCATAGAGGGACTATAGCGATCGATAAATTGTTGAATTCATATTAGTTTGTCCTTTGACGACAATTATTTCCATATTATCTATCGTTGGAACTTGGGAACTGAAAACATCAATTTTTTATATAAAAAAAAATACCATATTTGTCATGTTCTGATTGGACAAGGGATTGGAGGTCTTATTGTCGGCTTCACTATTCCCAATGTTATATATGTTGGCATATCCAAAGTATTTGATCGTATATGGCCTTTTTGAATCATATATTTTGTTATGCATTCGTTGAAGGTGGATTAATGCTAGCATTAGTTCGAATGTTTGGTCTAGCATTTTATGCTAGGTAAATTTATGGCAATGTTTGATATGCTGGCATATCCAAAGTTTGGTCTTCGAATACATTCTCTAGTGTTTGAACTATTGTTACAAAAAATATAATAATTTTTTGGGGATACGTCAGAGACCTGCCACATTGCATTTTTTTTCTTAAATGTTTACAGAGCATTTCTGACAGACTTAAATGTTTACGTAATAGGCTTGGTAGCATTGAATGCTTACTTAATAGGCTTGTTACAATACATTTTCTTTCATTTTTTTAATTTATATGCTTCAGCGGCATTGTTTGTTCACTGGTTCATGCTTGTTTTTTGCATCTCCACTGATTTCTTATTTTCATGTTGTTGTTGTTCTTGCTTTCATGTTTGTGTTGTTGCAGTTTGCACGTTTGGGGTTCTGCAATCGCGATTGGAATTGCGTCATTCCTGGTGGAGTGGTTGTTGCTTGCTTCTTTCTTTGTTGTATTTTGTTTATTGTTGTTTGATTCGACTTTGCAGGGTTCCGGTCCTGCGCCTGCAGTTGGGCCTTTTGGTGCTTCTTAACTGGGTTGTTATTTGCTGCTTGTTCTTGTTTTCCTAGGGTTTGCAATGTTGGGATGTTGCATCCGTAGTTGGATCTCTTGTTACATTTTTGCAGTGGAATATGCATAGAATACTATTAAGATAAAATAACATACAAAAAAATTGCAGTCGATGTGAATTGCATCTCTTACGTGTTGAACAAGAGTTTGTCGGCCTCAAACTATATTTCATAGTTGGCGATGATTTTTCCATGGATTATGTGTTGCTATGGTTTCATAGTTATGAGAGTAGGTTTTGTTGTGTGAGAGATATAGTTGTTCTCTCCTTTTTATTTTCCTCTTATAAACTGTGTTTCTAGCTCTATAGTTTCTCGCCTTTCTATGGTCATTTCGACCGACCGCCATTTCTATCGAACTATGACAGGTCGTGTTCAGTGTATACATCTTTCACTCAGAACTTTCATGCTCTAGAATTCGACCCAGCACTCCTGGAACTCGCAATTGTGCCTCTACTTGCAATGAGATTGTCTATTCTACCTAGCTTTCCATACTTAGTCGAGTTTTCAAAGTTTAGTGGGTTGACGCCTTTCCGGGTTCATAAAATTTAAAACCATTTGTCGCTCCCCTCCATCCCCGCTACCTTTCGCCCTTCCCAATAGACATTAATTATTCTTTCAAAAGTCACAATCGACCAGACAGGTTCAAAAAGATGGGCTTTAATAAGCGAAAAGCTCGAGAACATCTTCCATTAAAATGAATAAACAGGCGAATATTATGGGATCTGGTAATTTCTTTTGCCTGCATTTATAATTTTCCAAAATATATATATATATTGGGCTCTTTTAGTTTTTTTAAAGGCTTCAGCATAGTCCACAAACGTTTCACCCACAGAGGCCTTGGTGCCATGTCCCTCTTTAATATTGTGCATATCTTAGATGTCAGATTTGAGAATCTTCTCGGATATGGGAATGTTAATACGTGTTATTAGTCACTATTTAGTGTATATATTCGAAAATATTGGCATTAATAAGCGAAAATATCAATAACATCTGTCATTAAAACGAATTAACACAAAATCTACGGAAGATCATCCAGCGTTGCTTTTAAATACTTATTGCCATTTCTCTCTATCATCAAAGAGTTGCGCTTTAGGGTTCCGTCGTTCTAATGTTCCTGGTCATGGACATGTAAGACAAATTAGAGATGTGATTGAGGCCCAGATGAAAGAAGAGAGACTGGTTTTATGTGACCTAAGCTTTGAGTAAAAAAAACCTCTGTTATTGAACAGAATCTTAGAGAGGAGGAAAACAAAAGAACAAGTATGTTCTGCTTGGTGTTCTTCCTGTGTTCAATGCTTTGGTTGGTTGAAAAGACTGCATGGAGATTTGTTTCTTGAACTTCTTTGTTTTCTTGCTGGGAGTTGTAATGGATTTTCAGGTCACGTGCAAAATAGTTCTTCGTTGATGTATACAGTTTATTTCAACAACACAGATTTGGAAAGTGTATCGGATTCTACAGATCCCACAATAATTTGTCTTCCTTGGGGGCGACGCATTTACAGTGGCTTGCAAAATGGCATGTGATGTTCATAAATGATGTGAAATATTAGTCCATTTGTGAATGTAACCAGAGGTAGGTAACAGAAAGTGTATGTGTGGATAAAATGACATATTATCACTACAAAAGTTTCTATTTCAAAGTTTGATGAGCTACATGTGGGTCTAGTAACCGGATTGACAGAAAGCCATGTTCTTTGTCAAAGTTTGTTCGATTTCTTGTGGATGTAGTTACAGAGTCCACATATTTGGCGTCACCTCTAAACATTCCATACCTTTATGTGGGCCGCCATATCTGCCACCTCTCTGAGGAAAGATATATTTTGATGCGATATGCAACATTTGATACACTTGCCAGACCTGTGATGATGTGTTTTGCGGCATTTGATGCACTTGTCAAAGCTTTGTTTCCCAAAGAAGTGATGTACCTCAAGATATTAGCATTTTGCAGTTGGGTTGGATGTTTCTTCCAATTTATTGTAATAAAACAAAGAAGTTCAACATACAAATCTTCAGGCAGGCTTTTCAACCAAACGGATGATCGAATACAGGGAGAATGGCTATCACAACATACTTGAATTTTTTTCCTGTCCCATAGCTATTGTGACATAAAATGACTCCCTCCACTTTGAAATCGGCCTAAATTGCATTTCTAAGTTGTCTTGGATGTCAAGGGTCGGGAACATTGCAAGGAAATCACCTTAAACCCCAAGCTTTCGACGACAGGGGGAAATTAATACTTGACACAGAATGGAATGTTGAATAACCAGCCATTGCAATTGGGACATATCTGGAAGAGACAAACTATTCAAAAAACTGGGATAGATGTAGTTAGCAGCACCGATTAAGTACAAAACCCAAAATTGATATTCAACTCGTTTTTTATGAATACAAGGTTTGAACATCAAGAAACCTGTCAAGAAGCTTCATCAATGTAGATAATTTTTATTGGTTGGCGGCAGGCAAAATCGCAATCATTGTTGCAAATAGCCTCAGTTGTATTTTGTAACCCATCTTATTTGAATATAGAATATTTCTGGTTTATTTTTTAATAGTATTTTCCAATCTATGGTATTTGTTTTAATTTTATTTTGTACCTTCTTCCCCTCTGTCGTTAAACATGTACGGCAAGCTTTTCTTTCTTCTGCCCACTACTTCAATTTAAATAAAGCATGCTCTCTTCGTTGCTTACATTTTACATTGAAGAATAATTTGTCATAAGCCATACTTATGTGGCATCGTCCCTATATTTAAAGAAAGAAATTAGAGGAATCGTCCTACTTCCATTCTTCGAGTCCTGTAAATAGAATGAATTAATGAGTTACAACAAGGCATCTCAAGTGTTGATGCAATGTTCATGTTCAGTATGTTTCATATATTGCAGCTTCTTCTATTTGATAATATCTGTGCATATATACTAATATCGGTACTATTGGAATAAATACCAAAACTTCCTCTTCGGCAAAGCCTGGGCAACTATCTTTGGGTTTGCGGTATTAAACAACTATGTTCCTTGTTCCGTCATATACATCTTGCGGCCAAAGAGCTTCCTTGATCTGCAATTTATGCTTTAACTACTGATAACTCACCAGGTGTTTGAAAATCTTGGCATTAATAAAGGAACGACTGAAGTTGTCTTAATTACTTAAATCACACCAAATTTTGATTACATTCAGTTTAACTTAGATATCGATGTTTATGGAGAGTCAGCGTTTGCTCATGGCATTGCAAGGAATACAAGCTGAATATATGATAAGGAGTTTATCTCGTTGAAACCACAATGGAAATTCATGTTTCATGTTGCGTTATGTACATCTTGCAGTCAAAATTTTTGTGGTTTCAACAAAATTTGCAAACCGAAGAGCATCTTGCAAATTGGGAGATCATTTTCATTCGAAATAGAAAAAATCCATTAATATATATTAGTATGAATACTATTCAGAAAAATATGAAAACTTTCTCCATTGATACATATCAGTATGAATACTATTGAAATAGATATCAAACCTTTCTCTTGCCCAATACTTGGCCAGTTATCTGGCCACTAGGCCCCGGGTTTGCGGTACCCAGCACCTATGTCCCATGTTCCATCATATACATCTTGCATCCAAAGAAATTCAATGATCTACAGTTTATGCTTTTACTAGTGAGAACCCAGCAAGGGTTCGAAAACATTGCCATTAATAAATGGAAAAAAAAAAAAGGTTTTTCGACTGTCAGATATTTATCCCTTTTCCCCTTCTCCTTTTCCCGTCCATTATGGATTTCTGGTTTTATACTTACTCGTCTTTCTATGATGGGTGGTTGCAGGGTTTGTGAGCTGACATGTCTTCATCTCCATCTGTATCTTCACATGACGAAACCGACTGACCAATGTTCCTTTCCATACCTATTCAATTTTATGGTCGCGGTTGTCGGGTTGGCCCATACGAACTGACATTTTCTTCTTCCCGCCCGTTATCGCTTTCTGCATATATACTTAGTCGCATTTCTATGGTATCTAGTTCCAGATTTGGCAGGTTGACATGTCTTCATCTCTATCTATATCCTCAGATGACGGATTCAGCCGACCGTTGTTCCTTTCTGTATGGTCATCATTGTAGGGTCGGCGCTTATGAACTCGGTTGTTTATCGTTTCGTTATATACATCTTGCACTCAAAACATCCGTGATATACAATTTCACCACGGGTTCCTCGTATACATTAACTTCGTTGAAAGTATCTATCGTTGCCTTCCATCCCCAGCAACTTCGCATCCTTCCTGATATACATCAACAATTCTCTTACTAGTGAGAACTGGACACAGTAGTATGAAAGATACCTCTGTGATCTGTAATTTATGCCTTTACTGGTGAGAAATCAACAGGGGTTCGAAAGGAATTGCACTAATAAGCAAACACTAGATGTTCTTCTGCGAGATACTTAGTCATTTTTCCCTTGTCTTGTTCCCATGTACTATCGCTTTCTAGTTATATACTTAGTCACCTTTCTATGATCACGTGTTCCAACGTTGGCGTGTTGACATATCTTCATCTCCATCTACATCCTCGCCTGGTGAATTGGACCACCCATTGTTCCTTTTCATACTTAGTGAATTTTAAGTTCGCGGTTGTCGGGTTCGCGCTTTTGAACTCTGCTGCTTCTTGTTCTATGATATACATCTTCCACTCAAAATTTTCGTGATCTAAAATTCCACTGTGGACTCCTTTGTCCTTTGTACCTATTTCTCTTCCCGTGTATTATGGGACTATAAATTACGGACATGATATTTTATAGAGCATGTACGAATTGCACATTTCATACCTAGCCACTTTTTTTATCACGGATTCTCTGGCGGGCGGGCAGACTCAAAATTGGGCCTCCATTGTTATGTGCCCTACAAATAGCACCTAGAATTTTGCGATATACAAATTGACAAGTGGACCTACAGGCTAGCTGACTCAACACTGCACTTCTATTTTTCTGTGTCCTCCAAACAACACTCACAGTTCCATGATATAAAAATTGACACACAGACTCCAGGGATGGCGGGGTGGAGATTGCCATTGTTTACGGATGGTAATCCCTATCAACTATCTAATAGTATATAAAAAAATTATTTTCAATACTAAATTATCTCTTAGTAGTCACAATTGGACACAGAGGTACAAAACAGTTGGCATCACACCCTTCGCAATATACAAATTGACTACCAAATTCTGACATCATCTGCTCTTCCATGCTACAGATTATGCATTCAAATGTTCAGAGCGATACAATTTGAACGCCAGGGCCTCGCCTCTTCTGCAGAGACCTTGTCAGCCTGTTTTGGATCCTCTTGTTTCCAGGTTCACAAAATGTCCAACTCTTGGATACTGTTTCGGGTTGGCACCAAGCTTCATTATACCACGGTTCACAAACGTTTCAAAGTATCTATCGTTGCCTTCCATCCCCACTAACTTCCTCTCATTCCTAATATAGATTGGTTGTGCTCTTACTAGTGAAAACTGAACACAATGGTATGAAACAGTTGGCATCCAGCCCTCCGCAATATACAAATTGACTATCGGATTCACATCTTGTACTCAAAATTTTCATGATCTACAATTCCACCATGAGCTCCTTAGTCATTTTTCCCTTTTCTTCTTCCCATGTATTATGGCTCTTTGGTTATATACTTAGTCACCTTTCTATGATCGTCGGTTCCAGCGTTGGTGGGCTGACATATCTTTATCTCCATCTATATAATCACACGACGAATCCGACCAACCGTTGTTGCTTTCCATACTTAGCCAATTTTAAGTTTGTGGTTGTCAGGTTGGCGGTTTCGAACTCTGCTTCTTCTTTTTTCGTGATGTACATCTTGCACTCAAAACTTCTGTGATCTACAATTCTACCACGGACTCCTCGAACTCGCAAACTTCACTCTACCAAGATTCACAAATGTTTCAAAGTATCAGTCGTTTTCTTCCATCCCCACTAACTTCTTGTCCTTCCTAATATACATTGGTTATGCTCTTACTAGTGACCACTGCACACACTGATACGAAACAGTGCGCATCCAGCCCTCCGTAATATAGAAATTGACTATCGGATTCCAACATCGTCCCCTCTTCTATGTTACAGATTATGCATTCAAATGTTCCAAACGATACAATTTGACCGTTGGGGTCTCATGTCTTCTGGGGAGACCTTGTGACCCTATTTTGGACCCTCCTGTTGATAGGTTCATGAAATCTCCAATTCTTAGTCACTATTTCGGGTTGACGCATTCAAAGTCTGATGCTTCATGTTCCGTGATATACATATTTCACTCAAAATCTCTGTGATTTACAATTCTACTGCAGACTCCTTGGTCCTTTTTCCCTTTTCTTCTTCCCTTGTATTATCGCTTTGTGGTTATATACTTAGTCGTCTTTCTATGATAGCGGATTCCAGCGTTGGTGGGTTGACATATATTTATCTCCATCTATATAATCACACGACGAATCCAACCGATCATTGTTGCTTTCCATACTCATCCAATTTTATGGCCACGGTTTCCGGGTTGGCGGTTTCAAACTCTGGTTCTTCTTGTTGTGTCATGTACATATTGCACTCAAAACTTCTGTGTTCTACAATTCCACTGTAGACTCCTCGAACTCGCAAGATTCACTCTACCACGGCTCACAAATGTTTCAAAGTATCTCTCGTTGCCTTCCATCCCCACTAACTTCCTGTCCTTCTTGATATACATTAGTTATGCTCTTACTAGTGATATACAAATAGTCCTTTGGACTGTCCTACCATACCCTCTTCATTTTTACGTGTATTGCACTCAAAAAGTTTCGAGACATACAATTTGACCCTCGCACCCTCACCTCCAACGGTTGTACCTTGTAACCCTATTTTGAAGTTGTTTTTTCCCGTACCCGCGACCTCCGTACTTTCTTAGTATGCAATTAGAAACCTTTAATGCTAACAGCTGACCATGCAGGAACCGTCAACATTGTCATTAATGGGCGAAACGCTCAAGGAGATATCCCATTATTATGCATTAAACCAAGATGTACGAAGAGTTATTTTGTCCCTTCTTATTGTTCATCTCGAACACGCGTCGTCGTGTCGGCCCACTCAAGAAATCTACAATGCTTAATCTCTCATTGTCGTATACGCTATGTTCGCATTTATATGTATGAAATTACTAGTGTTTAATGTTAACAACGCATGATGCAACAGCCGTCCAAATTTCCATTAATGAATGAAAGTCTTGAGGACATCTCCCATTCACACGCTTTGCACCAAGATTTGCCCAGGGTTATATTATCCCTTCCAACTTTTCATTTCATTCATCGTATGGAGAAAACAAATGTTATTGTAGACTTATGGCAACAGGTTGACAACAGTTTTGTGGAGATACAGTAAATATGTTCGGACATCAGGACCAGAACTTCCAGCGGTCTAGGGCATACTTTTATTATTCATCCCATTCCGCCCGGAATGAAGTGATTTGGACCTCTGGAATCGCTCGTGCAGGCTGCGTCCCTAACGTTTTTTACTATAAGGAGGTGGTCTCTTGGTGCACCAAAAAATATATTCCAAGCCAAAGAATTATTCCACTGCTCGACCATTCTCTTGTTTCTTTGTCACCTTAGGTCTTCCGCGAGATGTTAAAATTGTCGGAGCCAACATTAACATTCAGAGGAGAAGACTGCAAGCAGTTTCTAGAAAAACATGATAACGAGTTGGACATCTTAGCCGACTTCCTCGAAGACCCGAAAATAGTTCCTGAAGATATCACAAGGTTGCAGGTAAGTTCCTTTAAAAATCCATTCCGGGAAATTGCTTGGTTGTTTACAAGAATAACGGGACAGGCATCCAAGGCAAGCATTTCCCATATAATTATTTACATTTTGTATTTCACAGTGAAGGAACAATACATTTTTTATTGAGGGAAGCTAATTTCCATTGAGATTTGTTCCCATTTGTCACGATTCAAAGAATCGAATAAATTTTATATGTCATCCTACTTGATTTTCGCAATAGTGCATTGTTGTCCGTTTCCAAAACTTTCTCTTTCCAATAAAATGAACTGCGTATTCGACCCAATAACATTATGGTACGAGGCCCTATGGAGGCACAAGGCATCCAATTGTTTTTATGAAGTTTTTAATGGCTTTGTATCAGTTTTCAAAGATTTATTTTTTGGCAAGGATGCTCTGCGGATGTCTGGCCAGGCAACCAACTTTTTGAACAAAAAGGGCACACTTGAACAAAAGGAAAATCATAGTGTCCTCATGGTCTTTGGTTCTAAGGAAAATCCTGCTTTCCTTCCATGCCACATCATGGACAAGATGTTTGTTACAGATATAGCAAGGCAATACAACCACTAGCTGCATTTTTCCATGACAAGAAAAAAAAATAGTTCATTCCTCTGCCCTCGAAAGTTGGAGACTTCGTGTGCAGAAACGTCAACAAGATTGACGAGTTTGCCGCCCATTTCAAGAAATTGAACCTAAGGTATGCTGAAAGGCTAAAAGGGTTCAACCCTAATGGGATTTTTCGAGAACATTTATTGGCAGTTGGATTTAACATCTCTTTTATCCATAGACACCTGACCAAAGACAGGGACAGTGACGACAACAATCCCGCTTTTGCCGATTGCAACGCAAAGACATTACAAAGTGGGACTAAATTGTACAGACAACAGGGAAAAGTATCCGATGAGAAGACTACCCAGTCCCCCACCAGCACTCCCAAGAGCATGATATCACGGAGCATCGCTTCGATGGCCCACCCTAGTAAGAAAGAAACCCAGAAATCTTCGAACGGAGGAGGAGATAAGAACCCTCCTCGCATAAAAATTGATATTTCTCACAAAATTCCACTGACGAAGAAGAGAAAAAACAATGCAGGGCAGGCAGAGGAACCCGAAATTGAAAGTGAACTACTGCAACTTGAAATCGAAATTGAGCACATACATAAAATTGGGTCGTCCACAGTGGAAATATCTAAGACCGAATTTTTTTACGAAGATGAATCCTTCGTATTCTGGAGCATTGTTTTTTACAGCCAATCTAAAAGTATGGTCATTGAAAAGAGAGATGTAACAAACAGGAAAGGAAAATCTCGCACAGAGATTAACTTTAAGAAAATGCGGTCATCCCAAATCTCCTCATTTCACCAAGTAACCGGTGAAATTCCTCGTGATTCCATTGGAGGAATTGAGACGGAAAATGCCAATCTCAAAGACCGCCTCAACGAATTTGAGCAGACTTTCATTGTAACCCCAGAATTTTCCAATCCTTTAGCAAAAATCATGCCTGCTACCACTGCAGCCAAGATGAAAGTATCATCTACCCTCCTTGCATGCTCTAGAGCCCTTGTAGATAATAACATCAACAAAAGAATGAAACTAGTTACTGAAGCCTGGAAAACATCACAAAATTTAGTTTCCTTCGGAAAGAAGGCAAATGATTTCCTAGAACATTTGGAGGCGAATTTAAAAAATGAGCATCATTTATGTGAACAGGTGCTGACCCATTTTGTCAACTACGCCGTCAACACATCAGAACTGAAAAGAATACAAGAGAAACTCCCCTCCCCAAAGTGGACCAAAAAATTAAAATCATGCTGGCAAAAGAAAATTAACAACCTGGAGCTCATTGTCAAATCATGTAAACAAGCCATATCAGAAAAGGAAGATTTATTCACAAGCCTGATCCAAATAGACTTAGCCGGAAGTACCCACGAGGTTCAAGACCCAAACTTAATTCTCAAATCCTTGTCAATGACCAAAGAAACCTTCCATGAACAAGTTGATATTTTAAAGCGGTTGTCTTTCGAAAAGTTTTACGGCATACTTGAACATCATCTAGATGAGCACGAGCACTAGGTACGGGACTATGCGACACACAATGAAGAAATTGAACAGACTCTGCATAGTATTTCAATGGATCTAAGGAAATTAGAAAACAACCTTTACGACATAGAAATCCGGGATGAAATCAACATGGACCCCATGAAAAGCTACATCGAAGAATGGTTCCAATAGAGAATGGATAGTCGTGTCCACGAAGGGCAACAACCGGTCGACATGACTCCATTGACCATCGACGACAACAACAAAAACGCATCGGCTTGATAGTAAGTCTATACTGACATCTTGTTTTCTTTATCAATCAAGTTTAAGTCTATATTGACATCTTGTTTTCTTTATCAATCCAGTTATGACCTCTTTAAATAGAAAACTGTAACCAAAGACTCATAACTTCCAATTTCTTCTTTTCGGGTCTTCCTCTCTACCGTTGCGCACTTCTTCTTTCGACATTTTTAATTCTTGTACTTATTTCTTTTTATGGTCTGTTGGAGCCCCAATCTTAGTCTATATGGAAAATGCATTTAAATTTCCAGAAAGATGTAACACACATTATTATTTTTTGATAAATTTCAAAGAAAACTGATTCGGGAATGTCTTTATTGTATACTAATTTTGGGGTGTTCAAGCACCTTTCGTGTTTGTTCCAAAGAAAACTAATTCAGGTCTACTACATTCCTTGTGTCCTATTGTATGCTAAAAAAAATTTGTCTTGCACGACATTGTTACTATTCTATTTTATTCTAACTTTTAGGGTGTCGAGGAACCTATACTTTAATAAATTCTGATTTTCCTTGCCTCCAGAAGCCTTTGTTTTAAAGCAAACTAATTCGGGAATGCTAATTTTTTTGTGTTTCTCTCCATGGACCTATGTAACAGACGTTATTACTATTCTATTGTATGCTTTTAAATGTTGATGTAATTTCCAGAGATATGTAAGAGACATTATTTTTTTTTTGTGTTTCTCTCCATGAACCTATGTAAGAGACGTTATTACTACTCTATTGTATGCTTTTAAATGTTGATGTAATTTCCAAAGATATGTAACAGACATTATTTATTTTTGATAGATTTCTATAGTTTGTTTGTCAATTTGTATATCGTGGAACTCTCAATGCTATTTGTAGGCCATAGAACAGCAGAGGCCCAATTTCGAGCCCGCCGGTCCAAGAACCCGCGATCCAAAAACTGGCTAAGTATGGATGTCTGCTACATTTTTTGTGTCATATTGTATGCTAATTTTTTTTGTCTTGCACTACGTTGTTACTATTCTATTGTATACTAACTTTTTGGGTGTCTAGGAACCTATATTTTGATAAATATCTATTTTTATTGTGTCCAGAAGCCTTTGTTTTAAAGCAAACTAATTCGGGAATGCTAATTTTTTTGTGTTTACGAACCTATGTAACATACGTTATTACTATTTTGTTTTATGCTTTTAAATGTTGATGTAATTTCCAGAGATATGTAACAGACATTATTTATTTATTTGTTAAATTTCTATAGTTTGCAAGTCCACTTGTGAATTTGTATATCGTGGAACTCTTGGTGCTATTTGTAGGGCACAGAACAACAGAGGTCCAATTTTGATCCTGTCATCCCGAGAACCCGCGATCCAAAAACTGGCTAAGTATGGAATCAGGGCTTCGTGCATGCTCTATAAAATCTCATTCACTTACTTTTAAAAAGTACATATTTTGTATGTATAAAACTAAATATCTACTTTCTAAAATTTGATAATTTCAATTTATTTTGTGTCCAGGATCCCTTGTTTTAAAGATAACTAATTCGGGAATGCTAATTTCTTTCTGTTTTTTTCCATGAACCTATGTAACAGACGTTACTATTTTTTTTTGTATTTCTCTCCACAAATGTATGTAAAATGTATGTAAAGAAAACTAATTCGGTAATGCTAAACTTTTTGTGTCCAATAAAAGCCTTTGTTTTAAAGCAAACTAATTCGAGAATGCTAATTTTTTTGTGTTTTTCTCCACAAATCTATGTAACAAACGTTATTACTATTCTATTGTATGTTTTTAAATGTTCATTTAATTTCCAGAGATATGTAACAGACATTATTAATTTGTAATAAATTTTTATAGTCTGCTTGTCTATTTGTATATTGTGGAACTCTCGGTGCTATTTGTACGGTACAAAACATCAGAGACCCAATTTGGAGTCCGCCAGCCTGAGAACCCACGATCCAAAAACCGAATAAGTATGGAATGAGAGCTCTGTGCATGCTCTATAAAATCTCATCCCCATACTTTGTAAAAGTACATATTTCGTATGTATAAAACTAAATATCTACTTTATAAAATTATATATTTGGTATGTATAATTTATGTTGTCCGGGAACCTAATAAATGTTAAATTTATGCTATGTATAATTTATGTTGTAAAGAAAAATAATCCGGGAATGCTAAATTTTTTGTGTCCAAAAACCTATTAAATGTTAATAATATTTTATATATTTCAGGAAAATATAGTTCGATAATACTATGTTCTGCATGGAAACCACATATATTTCAACTTGCTACCCACGTGTCTGTACTCGGTCACATTTATTCTCATTCCAACCTGACAGGAACTACACTACCATGCAACATAATTTAAAAACAAATAGGAAATAAGAGATGGAGATAAGAGATCAATAGAGTTCTATCTCGATGTATTGTCGATGTAATATCTACTTTACAACCAATGATGTTAGATGTTTGTTTCTATCGCAGTGGTTCTATCATATGACTGTATGGTTCTATCATTGTAGGATTGTATTACTAAATTACATATATCATCTCTGTACACTTTACTTTTTTATATGATAGTTAATATTTTTTAAATTCAAATTAACTAGATTATCATGAAAGTAATTTTAATCACGCCAATAGAGGCGACCGAACAATGGCTCGATTAATTTATCTTTTTAATGGGCAACGCGATTTACACAACTCCAACTATTTTCATTGTATAGTAGGAAGGAAGGGTTAATATTTGTTGCAAAACCTTAGTCGTATAGAGGCAAGGGAGGGTTCAAGTTTGCAGCGAAACCCTTGGAGTTTGAGTGTTCAAAATAATTATTGGTCGTATAAAAAAAAAAGGAGGATAAAGATTTGTTGTAAGATCGTAGGATTTTGAGTGTTGAAGATATTCTTAATCATACTGAAGGATGGACTAAGATTTACATTTATTTTTAATAATGTGAAAATATATCATTTTACTTATAACACTTTCCTCCTCCATTAATTACAATTGTTTTAAACAATTTGAAAATATATTGGCATAGTGGTTCAAATGGCTTGCTAAATATGAATATATGAATAAGCATAAGACATTATAAGATATAGCTTCAAAGCATAAGTGATTAAGACAATAATTTTCAAAAACATATGATTTACCATTTGTAAATAAAGTAACATTGTTTTTTCATATAAAATTTAAAATAATACAGATTATAATGTGAAGTATTTTGAATGATTTTTACACATTGAAGTAGAAAAACGCATAATAAAATGGTACATTTAAATAAAAAATCAAATTATCAAAATAATGTTCATATAAGTGGAATAATTTCATAGGGAAAATCACCAAAATTAAACTTACTACAATGGATCGCTCAAATTTAAAGGTTTTAAATCCCATACTTTTGATGGACAATGACAGGGTTTAAATACCATGTTTTTATGGATAATAATGCTTCTAATATTATTTATAAAAGCAACTCTTTCAAAACGTTATGGGTCATGCAGAAGTTTGGGAAATAGACGAGGATGATGGCATATCTCCCTCAGTTTTACATCACAACTAAATAATGGAGAAATATGATAAATTGAGAAACCAACCACACTCCAAATTGCTCCCAGACATGGCTTGGAGAAAGCCCGTTAACATTGGTGACGTTCTCCAAAAGTGAAAGAAAGGGAGGGTTAAGATTTGTTGCAACAACCCTAGGATTTTGAGTGTTCAAAATATTATTAGTCATATACAAAGAAGGCATATTAATATTTGTTGCAAAATCGTAAGATTTTGAGTTTTCAAAATATTTTTAATCGTACACAAGGAAGGGAGGACTAAGATTTTCTACAGAACCCTAGGATTTTGAATGTTATTGCTTCAATCTAGTGTCCTTGAAGGGTGCAATAAAAACTTCCCAAAAAAAATTTATGAATGGCCCAAAAAATGCAAGGCATGCCCAGTGATCACAATTGACTTTACAGCATGAGAACGAAGGAAATTATACAGATTAATGATAAAAATTCAACTAACATCAAAGCTAAAGATAGTTATGAGACGAAAATAAGACAAGGGTTGTTAGTGTGTACCTAACGCGATTTACTGTAGAAGGAAACCCTTGAAACCTTAAATAACAATTCCACTTAGTTGCATCCAGATGAGGAACTAAACACTAAACCCTGATAGATAAAAGTTGTATCCTACTTTACATGAACCAAACAAGAAAATAAAAATAAAAATGAATTCAACGAGAACACCATGCACGTGGCAAATATCAACCAAAGAAAAAAATCAAACTAAGGCGAATAATTAAGATAAAATAATAATTTGAAAAAATAAATCAATACTTTTTCATATGAATAATCAATAATAATTATGTGAAATACCATGTGTCTTTGTCGCATCAACATTTGGAAGCTTGCATGCAATGAACGTTACAGAAGTTGACTATGGTGAAGCCACTGCTACACTCCAAAACATTTACAATGATGACCACTTTGTAATGGGTTACGTGTGATGTATTTAGGGTAGTCATTTAGATCTTCAATGCTCTCCTTTCAGTGCTTAGATCAAAGAACACAAGATCCTCTATTGTTTATAGGATGACAATCCTCAAACTCATGATAGTTCATATTTGGGTATAGAAATTAAGTTGTGTTTGGAAGGATAAATTTGGATTTGTGCATATGATGGAGGTGTTAGTTCAACTAGTTCTTCGTCAACTGCTTAAACCACGAATGGTGTTGTTGGCGTGGGGATCAATTCCGTGAGTGTGGGCTCTTGAGTGTTAAAAATATAGCCTCGGGTTCCTCATCATCCAGTTAAATACAAGACCCTTTGTCCTTACCTACAATGCATTGATCCCTAGCTGCCCAAACCGCATTATCAATTCTCGAAGAGATTAGATAGAAAGGAGTGGCTTGCGAGCTTGTGGGTAGAAGAGAAAGTGCCTTTGTAGGGGTATCGATCTCTTTCTTCAATGGGTCTTTCACAAGGATGGTAAAAAGTCGAGCAAATCATGTAACCAGGTGAAAGTAAGTTAGTGTTGGCCCGTATCTAATTAATATATAGGCCTTTGATCTGCATCGGAATTTCAAAGTTGTTCAAAATATATTGTTCCACAAAAGGTCTTTTGCATGAGTAACATGATCTATGGAGGTGAAGAAGGGAGCTTGAAAGGGAAGTTACCCAGAGAAGGCGAGAGTGCTTTGCAATGCACAGCTCTCAGTGGGGCAGACGTCATACATGTAAAGCAGATAAAAAACACAAAGCAGATGGAAATCGTACCTCTCACCGCCAGCATGACAAATGATATTTTTCGATGCAATTGAATAAGAGATTCGGGCATTTGAGTCCATTTCCAAGCTTGGCCAGGACCCTGTCTCCTAGCCTCCTTCCCCAACGATCGCAATCAAGATTTTCTTAATGCCGGGGTAATTTCATCTTTTTATACTTACTTTTCATTGTTTTTTTATTTACATCATTGTTTCAGAGAGTGTCAACCCTTGATATCAAAAATCTTGAAATATCCACTAAGTAGACCCGTCGTTTTTTAAGGGTTGTAACCTGTTAAGAGAAAGAATATCTGGTCCCTAGCCAAAGGGAGAAATGGTGTTATAGCCACTCAAAACAATGGGTTAGAAATGATGTTATAGTCGTTCAGAGCAATGGGTTAGAAGGGCCAAAGAAAGGAGCTAATAAAAATATCCTTCCTTTCTTATAGAAGCATAGATAGGGGAATATACCTTCTCTAGAGAATGGGAACCGCTAGGATGGAAGGCAACAATATTTATTTTCTTCTAGAACTAGTAACCGGGTCCTCTAGAGCTAAAGTTCTTCATACGCCTTTGGTTTATTCTCAGATCTAGATCAAATTACTTTTACAAAACCCATTGTTCTTGCAAAGAAAGAATGTTAAAGAGCCAAAGTTATACATGCACCCCTGGTTTGTTGTCACAATATATTATTCATCTGAGAAGTAGTATATTATTCAGGTGAGAAGTATCAAGAT
This sequence comes from Picea glauca, assembly GCA_000966675.3. Taxonomy (NCBI): domain Eukaryota; kingdom Viridiplantae; phylum Streptophyta; class Pinopsida; order Pinales; family Pinaceae; genus Picea; species Picea glauca. Next base: position 145,126 of record JZKD02S0132300.1, read on the forward strand.
CAGCAGCATGAGAAGTAGAAGTTGGATCGAGTAAGTATGGGTTCCCATTGAAGGGAGAGGATCTTTGTTGGCGAATGTGGTTGATTCTCCCCTGCATGGCAATATAGGGCAGTAATGAAGGAGAGGGTCTTTGCAGACGAATGTGATTGATTCTCCCCTGCATGATAGTATAGGGCAGTAATGGGTTTGTTGAGGCCCTTGTGAAGGTGGTGGAGACAGTGGATACATTTTTTAAAGCCCTGACAGACACAGATAGCCCTGACATACACAAATTCGGTTTGCCAGTCAATATAATGCATCGCCATATTGCATTGTCGTCATTTTAAGAAAATTAATGCATCGAGCTTCAATAAACTTAGGTTATAGAAGATTGAAAAAGATGTAGTGTGTCAGAGCCTAAAAAACAGTGTATATGAAGATGCAAAGATATAATATACTTTAAACTATATAATATACATGAAACTTAGGATTGACAAAGGAGCTCGGCAATAAGAGTTCCAATTTATCATCCAATTGCTTTTTAAATAAATGCAATTAAAATATTATAAAATAATAACGATTTTACTTTTCCTATGTACACTTTGAGAAGGATAAAAATATTTTTAGTCAAAGGAAAAGTAATTGAAGGTCAACGATGAATCGATCGCTAGAGTCCTGGCCTTCGGCAGGGACTAATAATATGTCTATAAAGATGCCTTTGTAATGTGGTCATTTTCTTTCTTGTCCAAGGCAATGACCTTTGAACTTTCAAGATTTGTAATATGTTTCTGCTACACGGAGCACCAATAACTTCTTTTCTATTCAAATGTTATTTTCATACCATTATAATTCCTTGTATTCTCACTTTTGCAAAACTTGAAGAGAAGTTTAAAATATATGTAGAATCATTCAAAGATTTCATAAACCTTTAATTTAGACTATACTTGCCTTTTAAAATCTCCTTTTTGAAATTCTTTTGAATTTGAATTCTCTTGTTATTGTTCAAGAGCTTCCCACTATGATATGATGTTATTTTTCTAAATAAACAAGAAAGCTCGTAAACATGATTAGAAATAGACTCAACAAACTCATGTAAAAGATATGATTTTGTTACAATGATGTTAATTGGTACAATGGTATTGATCCCCTTTTGTGTCATTGGCTAGGTAATTGTGCTACAATTACAATGTATCTTTCTTGTTTAAATATTATATAGATATCCTTTTATTAGTCACTTATAAGAACGTTACTTTATTACATCAAGTAAGCCTTGTATTCTAATAGTTAGAATGTAATTATAAATAAATAAAAATGTGATTGGAAACACAAATGAAAACGATTTTTGAACATCATCCAAAGTAATAGGACTTCTATATTTATTGTTACATCTAAGATGCATGATAATGAACAACATATAGTTTCTGAAATTGCTTCTATCATGGGTACTTTGGTTCAGTGAAAGCAAAAAATCGTCATCCTTGAGGTTGAATGTGACATGATAAGGAACTTGATCATCAGCTTCCATAAAGATGCTCAATCTGGGGCATCCAATTAGAGGATGTTTGTAAATTCAAGTCATGGAGAACAAAATGAGGAGGATATGGTGCACCAACTCCTTGAGGATATGGAGATAAGGGAATATGAATTTGTGCCAACCAACATCGGCCTGGAAGAGGCCACAAGCCACCATATTTTATGATAAGTTTATGTTTTTTGAAGTTATTAGCATATTAGGAACTTTTTATAGAATCTATAGTAACAGTAAATACTGGGAAACTTTTCCAACACACATATGTAAATTTTGTATTATGATCTAGAAATATTTATCTTGTTCGAAATCTCAAGACATATTATACGATGTAATAGTGTTGTTTAGCTCATCTACAACTTTTTATTGATATAATTTACCCAGTTTTGGTTATAAGAAAGAAGAAGATAAAAACATAAACTTACAATATTTCATATTGAGCATCCAAATATTTAAGCATGTTTGTTTTTAATAAATCTTCTTCTATGCAAAAAGTAAACAATTAATAAATTATGGTTGAGCACTGCCTTTGTTCAGGGTATTTATGTTTTCTTGTTTTCATGCCACTTTCTTTTTGCGATTGAAGAAATTATTATTTCAATTCATATTCTAGTTTGTCTTGCACACTATCATATATTACTTCAAACCCTTTAAAGAATGCATCACTTGTTTGGAAATGAGAGATGAATATTGCATGTGTTTCAAAAACATCACATTTTCTCATAGTCTCTTCTTTCAACTTTTACCTTGAAATATTTCCCCCTTCTAGGATGGATAACATTAATTTCAAATTATCTTATATGTAAAATGGAAGTTATCTAAAAGATGTCTAGTGTAAATTGTATTTACATGCTTTTTTTTCTTATATGGTAGAACCCTATCTAGTAAAATATGTGACTTACATCAAATTGGTACATGAAAAAAACGGATACTTATCAATACCATAACATGGATATTATACCTACTTATAATATGATTTTTAATAATATGTATTTTTTTCCAAGGAAAAAATCGACATTTCTATTCATAGTCGTATGGAAATTACATTCTTTATGTGCTAATGTATTAAGATTATCCGTATAATCTTATAGCTATCCCACTAAGATCAAAAGAAATAGAAATTTCCTTCACTTCATAAAAATGACTAAAAAGAGGACAATTGTTAACTAGCTTCAACTATCCCTTGGGGTGGTAGGCATGGGGGGATCATCATTGATCATGGAGGAAACAGTGAGTTAACCTATGTGTGGAGACTAGGAACTTATTTCAACAAACAAGTTGAAGCATATGCCCTATTACAAGGTTTGTGTATGGCTTTAGACTCTTGATTCCAATCTCTCATCGTAGCAGGAGACTCAAGCACGATTATAAATTTATGGCCTTAAAAACTTCTTCAATTGATTAAAAGTTTGCATCTATATTGGCTTGAGCTCAACGTGAATTTAGAAGCTATTAAAATATCTATTTTTATCAGTTTTTGAGGGAAAACAATCAACAAGTTGATTCACTAGCAAACGAGGAAACATATATAAAAGAAAGGGTGTTAAGGATCAATGGCTCCACAAGTCACCAAGTTAAAAATTAATCAAAAAACCATGAACTCAAAGGCAAGTAATGTCCCATTAATGATACACACGCCATGCACACTTGGGCCTCATTTCCATTGCGGGGTAAATAACATGATGAGGCTAGCACTTCCCCCTAGCATGCTTGAATTCATGGCAAAGTCGTTGAGCCGTTAGTTGGAATTTATCATTGAAAAGGTGGGATTATGGAATACTTGTCGAGGAAAGTGGTATAGGGGAGGTGGAAACCTATTTCATCTAGTCTATTGTTGTCTAGTAAGAGATGTTGTTGCTTTTAGTTTGGTAACATGCATTCTTGGTCTAGTGAATTTTAACCCTAGAGGAATTTTAAATGGGTTGTTGTCTCTGAGTCTCATTTATGCGGGGGGTTTCGAAACCCTTTAAATTTCGGTCTAAATTAGGCCTCTATGTTCCTAGATTGAAATATTGAAGTTTTTTTAGCAACTACATTCGAATTGTGTGGATTGTTTCTTTAGTTTGTTCATCTTTTTGACTAGGGCTTCCAAGTTTCATTGCTCACATAATTTTTCAATTTGGTGGAACTCTGATGGAGATTTTGTGTATTTGTTGGTTCACCCTATTCTAGGTAGTCAATTTGTATTTGGGTGTTGGCCTTGGTGTATTGTTTCCTTGGTTAGTTCAATGTTGTGTTCAGGGATTTTTGTTGCTAGTCAATTTGGGGGAGTCTCGGTGGTGGTTTTGTGGGATTATTGGTTTGTTTGGTCGCAAATTATCAATTTGTATCTAGACCTAGTTTGGTTTTATGGTATTGGTGCAGTACTAATGGATTTCAGGGAGCTGGAAGAAATGAGGAGAATTCTTCGGTACCGTGCAGAATTGATTCAATGCAATAGGACCTCCATATTTTTTATCACCTCAAAAGTTCATGACAATGTGAATCAATACATTTCTCAATTTGCATCAATTATGGGTACTCTAGTGTAGCAGAAACAATAAATAGCTACCCTAGAAGCTAAATGCAATCTACTAATGAATATGGTGGTCAATTTGCGCAAAGATGCATAGTTAGGGGCCTCAAACCAATGAATGTCAATGAACTCAGATCAAGGGGAGATGAAGGAAGAGAACATCATGCACCAACTGGATGAGGAAATGGAGATCAAGAAGCGGGATATTGTCCCAACAAATGTGGGCCTCGAAGAGGCTACCAACTCCAACATTTTCCACTAAGTTTCATGTTTTTTTTAAGTTATTAGAATTCTAGGCATTTACTTCAAAATCTATAGTCATATGAAGTGTTAAGCCCTAGATAAATCCCTAGATTTTGAGTTATCACTTTTCTATTGTTAATAAGTATGGTCGGCTAGACCCTTTAATTGTAACTGTACCCTTTGTCTCCTATATATACCAAGAAGAACTAGTTTTAGAATTCATTTTATCTTGTACATTTGTTCTATTGTAAAAGGAGGCTTCCCCCTTGAAGAGGCTTCACATTCATTCTTATGTCATTCTCAATGTGTGGAGTTACTTCTTTTTCTCTTCTTTTTTTCTCTATTTGAGAGCTTAGTGCATAACATTTGGGTTCGGAGCATACAATACTAGGGTTTTTCTCCTTCAAACAAGTCACCTTGGCATTTTCATTATAACTTTTTTCCTAGGAAGTTTCAGAAAGTGAAAATTTTTAGAGCCTAAGGAGACATAATGAAGTACCAGTGGTAAAAATTTCAAGTTTTTTTATCTCTATACTTTCGGCATCATATTGTATGCAAATTAGGGTTTTTAACTAGTCCTAAAACTAGTCTTAAATAGGTGTTATTGGTAAAATAGTCACAATTTGTTTTGGGACATATCGTATAGTGAAATTTTTAGGATCCTCAAGGAGACATATCACAAACCATGTGGTAAAAAATTCAAATTTTTAATCTCTATACTTTTCAAGTTAGAGGTTGTGGAATTTAAAAAAATTTAACTAGTCCTACAACTAGTCTCAAACATGTGTTCTGGGTAAAAAAATCTTATTAAGTTCTAGAAATATCCAATTTGATGCCACTAATTTGATTCGAAAGGGGATAGACCATACTGTTTTGGGTCCAGATTTCAAAATCACATCACAAAAATTGGACATGTGGCATTCCATACAAGTTTTCTCTATGTAATGGACCAAGAATCAACAAGTTTTGGGAAATTTACCATAACTTTCACTTTGCACATCAAATTTTGGTCAAACCTAGGGAATTGCAAAGAAGACGTATAAAAGTACTATAGGCCAAAATTTTGAACTCAAAAGGGCCAAAATTTCATAGATACATCATCAGAAAGATATGCTAGCAAGATAGTCTCCAAAATCAAGGTTTTAAAGGTACGTAACTTACAATTAACATAAATTTCGATTGGAAGATCTATTTTTTGTCATTCATAAATTGTGATAAAGAGAAAAACAAGGTGTATTATTATTTTCTCACATGGCAAAGGGTTCTGCAAGAATTTTTACTACTGTTAAACCTCTAGAGAACTCGCACATGAAGGCTAAAGAAAGTGAAGACTTAGAAAATAGGGTATCCCAATTGAAGAACCAAGTTAATGAAATGAGTGGTAGTATGTTCAAACTAGTGGATTTATTGCATTCTTAGGAAATCCTTAAAAAGGAAATGGAAGATAAAATGGAAAAGTCGTTGGGTCAAAAGATTGAACGATTATAAAAGTCCATAGAAACCATGTTCTTACAGTGGTTCCCTAAAAGGGATATTGTGATCTAAGAAAATCATGAAGATAAGGAAAACAATAGCGTTAAACCTCAATAACATATGAGGAATATTTCAACACATTTTGAGAGCATGAATATTGAACCCCATAATCATGATCATTCATCACTCCAAGATCTGCATCATTGAGGGTTCAACTTGGGACCAAGGAACTACTTAATTTCCAAGACTAATATGAGGAATTTTGATGGTAAAGATCCTATAACATGGATATTCTAGATGGAGCAACTCTTTGATCTAGACCAAGTGCCAACTTTACAAAAGGTAACTCTTGCATCCTTGTACTTAAAACATTATCATTTTGTCTAGTATCAATGGCTTTGTGAACAAAAAAAGAATTATATTGTCTCTTGGTCCATTTTTACGGATGAGTTGATAGCACATTATGGGGATATTAAGAGCAACACGGTATTTAAACAATTGATAAATCTCGGGCAAAGAGGTCCAATGACAAAGCACATTCAACAATTTCAAAAGTTGAGTCTCAAAGTAAATAACGTTCTAGAGGATAATTTGTTAGGTCTCTTTATGGGCACTTGAAAGGAGAGTATTCAACATGAGGTGTGTCTCTTCCAACCTAAATCCTTGGAGCATGCTTTCAGTGTAGCAAGGAAAGTTGAAACAAATAATATGGCTACTAGAAGAGTGGCCACTAACAACTATATAGAGCACCATGTTCCCTCTCCTAACCTCACTCAACCTACAAGGTTGACACCTTAGCAAATGGATGAAAGAAGAGTAAAGGGACTATGTTTCAATTGTGACATAAAGTATAGTAAAGGGAATAAATGTGGTGATTGTCATTCAATTTATATGTATAAATTATGTTACATTTAATTATTAATAGTAGTACATAAACTTGTGAAGTGCAGGAACTATCTATGCAGAATCAGTTCTTTTTATAATTTTTATTTGAATGGATGATCCGAAAAGATATTTTACACGACTATGGTTGAGTTATTATGCATGTGTTTATTAACCAATTTAGGAAATTGAATGAAAGAGGAAGAAGTATAGAAGAATCATAACATCCATATACACATATGCAGATCTGAAATTGTTCGACAACACAGGTATTCCAACAGAGGACGAACACCTTCAGTAACCACTCACATAACCAGATCAAAGATCAACACACCGATGTTTTCACATGGTAAAACCCCTACGGG
>JZKD02S0132300.1:185823-196183 GCA_000966675.3 Picea glauca
CCACGTCAGCTATTGATGCATCCTTTAAAGAGAAAACCCCTTGATTATGAATCGTGTGTAACAAAGAGTCTGGGAATTTATAGTCAAGTCCTAATCCTAACCACAGATCTTCCCCTACTCAAACCTGTTTGTCGTTTCCAACACCCCATATCAAGTAATTTCCAACCAATGGAAATGCCTCTACAAGAGCTTTCCATACTATCAAGCAGTTTTGGGCGTTCTTTCTTTGTTGCCTTATCCATTCAATTTTATTCTTCCCCTTTTAAATATTTTAAAGACAAAACTATGCCCCACAACATATCATTGTGGATGAAATGCCACATAGTCTTGGTTTCCAAGGCTTTGTTGAACCATAACAAATTTTGTATGCCCCAATTGCCCACAGCCTTTGGCATGACCAACTTTGTCCACCTGACCAGAGGGTAACTCTTCTTCTCGACATCGCCTGCCCATAGAAAGTGAAAACAAATATTCCTTACTTTTTGTATGATTCCTTTTGGAATTTTGGCTATGGATGCCCAATATACAGGTATAATGTTCAGTACTGAGTTTTTAGTACCAATATTCTTGCTCTCTATATCCATCGATTTGCCTAAAAAGAAAATTTCTTTTGAACTTTGGAAAAGAGTCATAACCAATCCCTGAACAGGTAAATATTGGGTTTTAGCTGGAAACCCAAATACTTTATTCCTTCTTTTATAGGATGGTGGGTGAAAGGAAAGCAATCATTAAACTGCACGAGCTTATGTCTCCTTTATCCCATATACCAAAGCAACAAACTTTTGTTGATTAATCTACATCCCTATCGAGGAACAAAAAAGATTGAGAATGTTTTTTTATACTTTAAATTCCTCTGAAGATCCTGCACCAAACAAGATAATGTCATCAACAAAAAGAATATGTGAAAGGATTTATGAATATGTGATCCTTAAGCCTTTTAGAAGACCATTGTGTCTCACCTTTTTTATCAAAAGACTTGAATCATCCGCAATAAGCATAAATAATAAGGGAGATAAGGGACACCCTTGTATTAGTCTGCAAGAAGATTGAAAGCTAGGGGAAGGGACTCCATAAATCAATACAACAAAAAAAGGATTTTTTACGCAGCCCATTATCAAGTTGACCATTTCAAGATTCATACCAAGTTGAATCAAAGAGAGTCTAATGAAAGTCCAATAAGCTTTGTCATAGGATTTAGAAAGGTCAAGTTTCATGACAAAGGAGGGAATAATTTTCTTTTTTATAAAATGGAGGACTTCTTGAGTGAGGTAAACAACAACGTGGATTTGACGATTGTAGAGGAAACCGTATTGTTCTTCCGAAATGGAAACACTAAGAATAGGCTTCAATCTACAGGGAAGATTTTTGCGATGATCTTGTATATTAGGTTGCAGTAAGAAATGGGACGAAAATCCTCAAAAGAAGATGGTGATTGGGATTTGGGGTTAAGCATTAAATGATTGGAGTTGAAAGAGTTTCACACTTTCCCCAGCCTTTTCGATTCATTGACCACTTTTAGCATATCCTCTTTAAGTAGGCCATAGAATCCTAAGAAAAATTCAACAGTGAGCTCATAAGGGCCTGGAATTTTGCATTTTTGAAATGAAGATAAGACTTGTAACAATTCTTTATCGGCTATGTCATCCCGAAGTGCATCGTTCATTTCATTAGTAATGGTGGAAGGAAAGAAAGATACCACCTTAAGAATTCCAGCTATAGGACAACCCACGGGTTCCTTGAAAAGGCTGGAGAAGTAAACTTTTCAAACCTCAACAATCTTATTTTGATCTAATATCAGCTGGCCATATAGGTATTTAATTTCCCAAATAGAATTTTTTGTTCTTCAAAAACTAGCGAACTTGTGGAAAAACTTTGTATTGTTGTCTCCTTCACTTATCCATGTGGCCCTAATTTTCTATCTACAATTTGATTCCTTGAGTCTTAACAACTCGTTCTTTTTTACCATAAGCTCCTTTAAAGTTTTCTCTTCATCACAGGTTAAAGAGTCTGCTACTCGATCTATGATCAAGCCTTCCAATCTTGATTCCACTTTCGCTAAAGCCCCCTTTTGCTTTTTCCTATGATTTTTTGCCCATAATGAAGTTGTTTTCTTGATTTTACCAATATTCTTCGAAAATTGTTACATAAATGAAATTTCTACTTCTTTTGACAAAGGAGTCCATAAATCCTTGAAGAAAATGCAATAGACATCCTCTTTGAGCCAATCGTTGTTGAATTTTATAGGTACTCTTTTCATAGGAACTAATTTTACAGCTTCAAATACAATTGGCAAACGATTTGACAATCCCTCGATGACTACCTTTGAGGACATCGATCATCCCTTCTCAATTAAACTTTCGGAAATAAAAAATAGATCGATCCTTTTTGCGACCAACCCTCTCTCTTTTCTACCATTGCTCCATGTATGAGTTAGTTTCTTCAGGGCCAGATCTAAAAGTTTTTTATTTTCCACCCATCCGGCAAAGTATCCCTCCAAATAATCTTGTCTTGGATTTTGACCCCAAATATCATTTAAAGACAATGTGAAGTTCATATCTCCTCCTAGAATCCAATCTCCATCCTCAAAAATATTTGAATTACTTAAATTATCCCAAAAAACAATGCAATTTAAATGCAACCCATACACATTGCATATTTTGACTTATGAATCTAACAATCTGTCCTTGGTATGAACCATTATACAAGATGCCATATTTCTTGTTTCTATCATCTTAACTTGTGGACTACACATAATAATTAACCTTCCCGATTGTCCCTCGTCATTAATGGAGCATAGTTTCTATCCCTTTAGCCATATCTTTAAAATTTCCTCCACCTTGTCTCCGCTAAGAATTATCTCTTGTATTAATAATACATCAAGTCTAACCACCTCGCAAAGTCATTTTAGGGCTAATTGTTTTGGGGTGCCCACTACCCCTCGAGAATTTAAGGACAAAACAATCATTTGGGACCCCTTCTAAGTGGGATTTCCCTACTCTAAGGGCCCTTATGATGGTAGTTTGTCTTCCACTTCTAATTTATTTTACTGCATGAGATTGTGCTTGTGAAATTTTTGACTTTCTACCTACTTGACCCCTAGGAGATCTATCAAAAGCCAATCCCCCTTCTTACTTCATTTTTGAGTCTCTTTGCACCTTAGAGCGCAAGAGATCATCATATTTAAACTCTGCGCATTAGCTTGGATGATTATGAGGAGAAATTGGAGAGGGAGGGGAGTTTGGGGAAATGAGGTGAGGAACAATGCTCATCGACAAATCTACCACCCGACCGAGGTCAGAAGTACTCCTCTCAACACTTGAGTCTATGCAAGGGAACAAATATGGGATACAGGGGGAAGACTGCGAGGGAGGGGAAATGGACTCTTCGTAATCAACCAACTTCTTATTGTGGACCTCCACATTTTTATTTGATAGGACCGGAGAGACAGAGTGTGATGCCTTACCCGAAGTGAACTGTGTTGTCGCTTCGCTCCCTTTGTCCCCCTCTTCACGTGTCTTGTTCATTTTGTGACTCGAGCTATTGTCTAGGCTTTCCTCCTTTCTTGTCGAATCCTCGCAGGTCTCCTTCTCATGTTTCCTTTTCCAAATTTTTTTGTAAGAGTAAGGAAAATTTGGATTGTGCTTACACTGTGCCTGTAAGTGATCCACAACATGGCACCCATAAAACTGAAAGGGAGTCCTCCAGTAGTCTATATGTTGCTTGACAATAATATCATTCCAAACCAGTTCTATTTTTTCATGTAGCCCTTGCACATATCAACTTTGATCTGTAGCCAAGCCCATCGTCGGTCGACTTTGATCTTCCAACCAAGGTCGAGCCCAATGAAATTCCCAATGTTGTTGGCAATTGCCTTGAGAATCTCCTCTCTCCATAAAACTAAAGGTAAATTTGGTAATCACCCAATTTGTTTATGGCGATTGTACACTTCTCGTGGGATTGAAGGTAACAGTCCACTCTTTTAAGATAATTCTAGAAGGACCTCATCCCCATCTTTTCCTCATGACTTCTTCCATCTCCACAGGGTGATTGAAAACAAAATAAATCCACTTTTTTGAAAGAATGTGGAAGATGGGACAATATCTAATTGCAGGCTTTCATTTGATATCCAAGCAGGAGTTCATTGAAGCATGGGATACCACCTTCCCACAAAACCTTCCTACCAGGGTCTTCCCAATCATATTTTTTATTTCACCTACGTCGACTTCCTCCCAACATCTTCTTTTCTTGAGAGCCCAATTCCAAAATCTTATTTTCCTGAGAGACCGATCTTTCTGGTTTAAAGGCAAAGCTTCATCAACTCCTTTGTCACTATGGCTTCTTGATACCACCTTATTTTCCCCTTACTCTGCATGTGGCTTCTCTCCTTTTTCCAAGAGTGTAGAAACTTGTCCCTTTTCCTTAAACCCGAAAATATTCTCATCTCCACCAAATCTTGTCTTGCATGTTTGTCCAGCTGCCTCATTTAGTGAAAACCTCAATTCTGGAGCGATGTCTCGCAATTTGGGATGATCGGGCAATTTGACGGTCCTAAACCCTCCATATTAGTTGACCTTTTAATGCATTGGAACCTTTTTAAATCCTCCTGTGTACTCCAAAATTCATCACAGTAATCCAGAGCCACATCATCCATCGTATGAAAGGACCATGGGAAAAAGAGCTCGCCTGCTTCTCGCCTCCATCAATCTGAAAACTAGAGCCGAACCCCCATTGTGTTGGGTAGCGGAAGCAAAACATAGCATAAACAGAGCATAAAACTGAGAACATCAAACCAAACACAACATAGCAACAATCCCACAATTTGACACAGTGATTTATGTGGAAACCTAATGAGAGAAAAAAACACGGCAATGATAATCGGTATTCTTTTATTCAAGGGAGAATTACAATAGCCAACCGAGGCATACAACCATCCTCTCCTCTCATACACACAACACCTTAGTATTTCATCTTGCTCTCACACACTCACTACACATTGCACTCACACCTCTATGGGTATGCTTGTATACATAACATCTATCACTCGGTTACACAGACTGATCATGAATAAATCACATAGTTACACAAACAGTTCATAAATAGATTGCATGCATGCACATTAACATAGCTACATTTCATGTGCATATGATCGCATGAGGAAATTCGTTGGCATGTTTCCAACAATCTCCACCTTGACAACAATTTACCTGATATATCATGCCCTTAAATAATTCATCACCTTTTCTGCAAGCCAAGAGAAGCTAAACACCATCACATATCCACAACTTCTCTGACAATATCGTTATGTGAACATGCCTGCACAATTCACTCCAGCATGGACCATTATGTCTCCATTAGTAACATGCTTAATAAACCGATGCACTTGTCCAAATCTCACGAATCATAACCACAAACCAAATCACTACAACCATTGTAGGTGATACTTGTGATTTTTTGTTTGAAGCACCCATTTCCATGCTCTTCAAACCATGTGTTTACTAACAACACCAACTGCATGTGAAATGTTGACCATTTCCCCATCACAATCATCAAACTCCTACTAGCATATAATAATTGAGACATATAACCCTTTTCTTCTGCATCAATTAGGACATAAACCTGAAGAGAATTTACAATGGAAAGCCAAAGGGATTTTATCAGTTTCACATTATTCATACTGAATTTCCTAAGTATCTTCACCACATACTTCTATTGTGATAACCAAGCTTACCATATTTCTTGTCTTTGTGTATTTCCATGTGCAAGATTTATTTTGTTGCTCCCAGATCCTTCATAACAAACGTCCTAACCAACTGAGCCAACCTCTTGATCTCAACCATGCTTGTGCTTGCAACAAGCATAACATATAACGCCAAGATAATGAATATACCATAAACACAATGGTTATACTCACTTCTTGTAAAATTTGGCTCACCATGAAGGGATCAAACATCTTGTACCATTTTCCTAGCATGCTTCAGGCCATACAATGATTTTTGAGTTTGCAAACAAATCTTTTGTTGCAATTCTGAACTAACCATTATGGTTGTTCCATATACATCCCCTTATCCAAAAAACTCCATGTAAAACAATTTTAACATCTAGTTGTACTAGCACAACTAGTGCTAACACAACATGAATATAAACAAGCTTTTAACAACTGGTGAGAAACTTTCATGGAAATCAATACCTTCCAAATACCCTTCTACTACCATTCACGCTTTGAACCTTTCATCTTTTACTATGTTTGATTTTATAAAAGGAGATTCATCAAACACTCCATCTGTGTCCATCATGATTCTATGGATAGTAGGATCTCGCAGTATGCACCCCTTAACATCATCACCATATCAAAAATCTACCTGTTTGATCTGGGTCCTACTTAGAGTGTTGATAAAAACATAAGCATCACAACCAAATAATTTCACATTTGAGTAATCACCAGATGACATGTTCATACCTCTTCCAAAATATTCATGTCTTTTGCAACCGATGGTGATCGAGTTACCAGATAGCACAATCGCTTCTTCTAACAACTATTGTTGCAACTTGGCATTATTGAACATGCCTATTCGATCCCAACTTCCTTGCAATACTTTCCAAGTTCCATGGACATGAACCTACCTTCATCATATATTCTCAAACACTTGATTGACTTGCCAACACATCAACCTTTCTATAGACCCACCTTTCTAACCTAAACACACTACTCCACCTCGAAATTTGCATTCGAACAACTTTGACCAAATCCGTCCAAACCAACCCAAGTGAACCTTTGTCGCTCACCTCCAGGGACTTTACACTAGAGTCTCAGTGCTCCACCTTAACATGAACATTCCCTTGACCAAATCCAACCAAGTAATCCTTCACAACTTACCTCGAAGCCCATTTACAATGGAGTTCACCAAGCCTTTTATATGCTTAATTACATGCAATCCATGGACACAATACCACGGGATACCCAAAAACATGGACCCGAAAAACCACTTGCTTTGACCTAAAAACATATTTAACTCATTAACTCTTTCACTGAGTTAAGGCTAACTCAACATACATGCCCCCCCACATATTCAATCTACCTAAATCTATGTCTAGACTTTGCATAGGTGACCTAATAAACTAGGGGTACACATGCCTATCAAGGTCTTATGGACATATACCCATTTACATGCAATCAATAATTTCTACAACTCCAAAGTAAATACAATTTTTTTTTAACGGTGACTCAACCATCACCACTCTTGTTGTTGCCTTGTTGTTTGAGCAGATCCTACATCTTGAGGTTCCATAACTCAAGGTTATTCTTTCCATTGAATTTCTCCACGTCAAACTTAGAACTCTGCACTTTCAACATTAACACAAACGCAAACACCCAAACCAAGCTTTATAAAACTCAGCTTTTAAAAAAATAGAAGAATAATGATATAGATTCAAGGTTGAACACCAAAAAGTTTGATCCAAAAAATATTTAAAATATTTATTTACCTTAAAACCTTTTTACTAACCAAAGAGGTTCACCTTTTAAACAAATATTATAAGATTCATTCGTTCGTTCTTCTAATAATGTATCTAAAAAATTCGTTTGCATAATTTTTTATAACTTCATCTCCCTGCATACAAAGTCCACTTTCATACCTTGACTTTCCAAACACTGGTTATCTCTCAATGCATATACCTCGTGTTATGTTCATTCGAAACTTCAAATTAAATGATGGTGCTCCCTTCGCAAGGCATGATCAACAATGATCACCAGTTATTTCCCAGACCTAGCAGTGCACGGTGCGAAGAAAAAAAGCATTATCGCACCTCATTTCTAGTCGATGGTGCGATGATACATCAGTATCGCTCCTCCCGGTTTTCACTCTTCGATCTTGTAGGAATTCATCTTCACACGCCAGATCTCATCCAACTCGACTCACTCTCTCTGATACTCAACAACTGGATTCTCTTTTCCTTCACTCTTAGAGCTTTCAACTATGCACTCTGATACCACTTGTTGGGCAGCGGAAGCAAAACATAGCATAAACAGAGCATAAAACTGAGAACATCAAACCAAACAC
Organism: Picea glauca; assembly: GCA_000966675.3. NCBI lineage: Eukaryota > Viridiplantae > Streptophyta > Pinopsida > Pinales > Pinaceae > Picea > Picea glauca. The sequence continues at coordinate 193,881 of JZKD02S0132300.1, forward strand.
AACACAACAACAATCCCACAAATTGACACAGTGATTTATGTGAAAACCCAATGAGGGAAAAAACCACGACAATGATAATCGGTAATCTTTTATTCAAGGGAGAATTACCATAGCCAACCCAGGCATACAACCATCCTCTCATCTCATACACACAACACCTCAGTATTGCGTCTTGCTCTCACACACTCACTACACATTTCACTCATACCTCTATGTGTATGTTCGTATATATAACATCTATCACTCAGTTACACAGACTGATCATGAATAGATCACATAGTTACACGAACAGTTCATAAATAGATTGCATGCATGCGCATTAACATAGTTGCATTGCATGTGCATGTGACCGCATGAGGAAATTCGTTGGCATGTTTCCAACACATTGTGTGTCATGAGAGAAAGAGCCTTAACGTAGATACATGAGAACATTTCACTTAAACAAAATGACAAGACATGATAAATAGAAAGACACTTAAGAGGTTACAAGGAGATACAAAGTAGTTATTTAGGAACAAAAAGTCATCTAAAATATCAGAGAAAAAAATATTATTGTAATTTTATATATTAGCATAAATCCATATTAACCCTAAAACTATTAAACATTGAAAGGGTTGTTATTGTTGTTATTGCAATTACGCTAGCTTCCAATTTAAATGCGGAATGATATGGTAAGTCCATGTGGAAGGGAACCAAACCTTAGCAAAGAGGTTGGTTGAAGATAAAATAAATGTATGTTGTTTGGAAATGTTGGGTTATGCTTGAGAAATTTATCCCCTGTATTTGAAATGCTTGTTTTTGTGCCAAATTTGAGTTCAAAGATACTCTCAGTGGATCATCCTCCCTAAATAAACACAAATGCTCAATTTCTCAAATTGTTCCTATCTACAAAATTAAGAACTAAACTCCAGCTACAAACACAAAGAAACTACCATGATATTGCTCTTCACAAAGTGAATGTTGCCACAAGCCATCTTTGAACTCAAATTTGGTATGCACATGCACATGCTCTCTCATTTCAAGAAGATAATGATAAACCTTTTGGGAAAGTTTCCTCTTAGATGGATGTGAATTGTATGAGGAAGAGTATCTAAAATAGCTAACCAATTTGTGTTGAAGTGGGTTTCTTCTTTTTCCAACATTATATCATAGAAACCAATGAAGCCTTTATGTGGGAAGTAAAAATGTTATAAATGTTAAAGGATCTTTAATACAAAAAGGATAGGTGCATCAATATAGAAATTTAAAGTCCCATATTGAATTACTAAGTACTATGAAAACAAATAAACAACCTAACATTGACATAACATGCAAAGGAGTTATGCAATGAACGTATTGTACACTGAGTGGTGAAAACCCCATAAAACAATAAATTGGGACCAAAAATGATGTATAGTTCATCGACAAATGAAAAGGCATTCATGTTAAGAGTAGCCTCAATAAAATAAAATGCATTAATAAATAGAAATCAATACATGTCGATGATTAAGGAATATATTACCAAGTGAGATTGCCAAATTGAAAAAATGAGCAAATTAAAATTGCAATCAAATCCAACCAAACCATAATAAATATTTCATTATAAGTTTATATGGTAAGTAATCAATCATTGTTTACACAATGAACAAGTTATAAAACATTTATACCACCCACCTACTTACTAATAGTGTTTTGATACCTTTAATCCATTGCACCATTTTGTGCATGTGGCCATTCATCTTCCACATTTCCAATGACTATTTCTTTTGTATGATAAAGAATCAATCATTGCTTACACAATGAACAAGTTTTAAAACATTTATACCACCCACCTTCTTACTAATAGTGTTTTGATACCTTCAATCCATGGCACCACTTTGTGCATGTGGTCATTCATCTTCCACATTTCCAATGACATTTCTTTGCTTTTGTATGGTAAAGAATCAATCACTACTTACACAATGAACAAGTTCTAAAACATTTATACCACCCACCTTCTTACTAATAGTGTTTTGATACCTTTAATCTATGACACCATTTTGTGCATGTGGCCATTCATCTTCCACATTTCCAATGACATTTCTTTGCCTTGCAAGCTCACAACTACTCCCTAACTTGATAAAGCATTAAAGTGCAAGATAAGTATGGTATTGAGTCAAAAGGGAACTAGTGCAAACATCACACTCAAGCATTTCTTTGTTAATTTAATGATCATTTCATATCAAAACACATATCATAGTCACTCTTTTCACCATCAAATTAGAAGCATCTCTATAAACACTAATGCTCATCATCTCACAAGTTTACCACGATACTAGTTGTTG
>JZKD02S0132300.1:196193-207223 GCA_000966675.3 Picea glauca
AATGGGGATTAACCTAATAATAAAAATAATAATAATGACATGATTAATCCACAATGGGGATTTACTCCAATAACAAAATAATAAGAATGCTCTTCGCAGTTACATTATTTCAACAAAACAGTGGTTGATTAAAGCAAAGTGTAAATTAAAGGATGACTAATTACTCTGTGAATTCGTCCTTCGAGAGATGTTTAACATTCCTTATTCGAAACTCTCGAATGTCGAATGTCGAAGCATCAAAAACCTTATCCTCATCGATTATGATCATTGAAGGTATATTAAACTTGGTTAAAGTAAAAGATTTAAAAAGCTCGTTGTTGTTAGGTAATAAATTTGACAGATTTGACATGATTACCTTGTCATTCAAATTAATTGTAAAATTGATTAGTGTTTTGTGTTTTTAATTCAATAAAAGATTTTGAACTTCGTATCATTTCTCCATTCGCATTCAAAACTTTCATTTCAGTAGTTGTATTCATAGATTTTTATTTTTACAGGGGGCTAATATTGGAAAATGGAAAACTATGGCACAACGTAAAACAACAAAAAAGCAAGATTTGTTTGCGGAAGAGCCAAACCCAAATTCAGATATTTTTTCAAACACTATAGCTTGCCTGACAGACAATATTAAATCTTGGAAGCAGGTTTATGAAATCCTGGAACATGAAAACTCTCTCCCTTCTGATGAATTAAGCGAAGGAGAAGATGAGTTGACTGTAAACAATCTTAGAGAGGTGGCCAAGTAAGAACTTCACAAAGTTGCAGCACGACTAAAACTTTTACCATATACAGATATGATACATTGGGCCTTGGATCATGTTGATATTCCGACCAGAACCATCTTCAGTCATTAGAAAACCATTTTCGACTCATTTCGACCCAAGGACATTCAAGTAATGTATAAATTAACTTGCAACCTCAAATATACTTATAATACACCATTTGTAATGAAATTTGAGAAAGAAGAATGCGCAAGTTATGATAGAACTGTTCATGATATAGTCAAAACCTGGTGGGGAAATGAAAATAAATTCAAAGCTGATAGCCACGACATATACTCTATAACCTCTTACGATGCCCACATTATATATGTAGCCATGATGCTTTGTAGAATGTTCGGAAAGAAAATCCCTACACATTTCATTATAGAATGGGTTCCTATTATTCATGAAGTAACAAAGGGTTATACTTTTGATTGGGAGGAAATGTTGTTAGACAATCTGGCTAAACAAATAGAAGACTACATAGCCCAAAAAATCTAAAGGAGAGCATTCTCCCTTTTATATGTCTGCATACATTATGGATGCAATATGTTTCAGAACCCCATTTCCTCTTATGAATTAGAGTTGGACTTTGACTATCACCGAGCCTATACATTTTTATCATTCCAAATTATGGGAAGAAAATGTGAAAGATTGTTTTTATGAGATTTGTCACAACATTGTTATTCCAATCCATGAAGCCATTTATGGTTAGCCTCCTCCCAAAATTTTTGAACAAATTATGGGGAATCTGGGTGTTATTGCAGATTGGTACATCGAAGAAAGTTTTTCTTATATCAAAGTTTTTGGTTGTTTTGCATCTCCACGTGCTCTACCCAAATTTCTATCAGACAGACTTGTGTGTAGAGAAGTAGTCTATCAGACAATTTCAACAGACATCACCAAAGAACTAAAGGTTGCACAGAAAAGAGTTTGGCTAGCCTATCCTATACAGTTTGGTTTATTTTCATTATCAGATTTTGGACATGCTAAGCTTGAAGCTTCAGTCTTAGATGATATTATATTGGCTGACATTGAATTCAAGAAGCATGATCCACATAGGGTGGTAGAAAATCATTTGGCTCAATTTAACATGAATAAATACTTCCATGAAGATTCACTTTATGATGAAGTTTTCAGAGGAGCTAAATCATATGATGAAGTTATATCCAGGTTTCAAAGTCTTCTTGAAGAGGAACAATAAGGTTTTCTCAGCTTCCAAAAGCACAGAAGGAGCAGTTTACACAAGATCTTGCAAGTAGAACAAAGTCTTAATCTAGCTTCACAAGTGACACCATCATCAAACCCCAAGCAACATGACTTGCCTAAGGTCAAAAGTAAAGAAGTGGAAAAGATGCCAGAGATATTGCCCAAGGACACAACAGTTACAGGAATAACCATACCAGGTAAAAATGATCTAGAATCATTAGCATTGTTTGAAGCTTTCATGAAACATGGTCATGATCTTCCTCAATTGTTTTCAAACACTAAAACTCATGTGAAAGATGTCACAATTCAAGGGGAATCTACTGCACTGGCAATTCTCATACCATATTTAACTCCCCTAGCAATAAGTTCGGATTTACCTGGTTCAGAGGTTATAAATATAGATGACTTAACACATATTGAACCATAAGATATACCTTCATCAGATTTCTTCTTCAACAAGAAAAGGAAAGCTATCATACGAAGAGAATTTCAACAGAAAGGAGGAGTAATTACAAAGAATCAAAGAATGGTATATGATGGACAAGGACAAAGTGACCCTGAATTCGCAAAGCAGGTAGCAAATTCATTGGGGGCATTTGCAACAACCAACTTATGGTCAGTAGATAAATTAAGAGAACAACTTGACCAGAAGAATTGTTTGATTGAACAGTTGCAAAATTACTTGAGACATACATAAGTCATTATCAAGGAGAAAATCAATTCTGAACTAAGTCAAGTAAAAAATGGTTTTGAGCAGCGAATCAAACTGTTGGACGAGAAATTGAAGATAAGTTTTCAAGATCAACACTTGAGTAAGAACATGATTTCCCAGAGAGATACATTCATAAATCAATTGCAAGCTCGAATAGCTACAATTGAAAGCACGGTAATTGATATTCCTACCTTCAAGAAACAAGCATCAGAAATCAATGAGGGATTGCAAATTATTCAACGGAATTTCTATGAAAGTTTGGATATTGTCCAAAAGCATTATCATGTAATCAATAATTCATTGCAGATTATTGATGACAAAGAGAAGGAATCTATTATTGTTAGATCCAAATTTCAGAAATTTATAGTGTGGAGAAAAAATCTCAATATACCAGGACTTGTTCCTTTTTCATAAATTGAGCAACTAAAAGGAGAAATGGCTTTAAAATCCTGGGAAAACAATCTTGAAGTAAGTAAAAGGTTATCTAAAGAGGCAAAGAATGCTTGTCTTGATGCTCTTTAAGCTATAGATATAGAGATGGGAAAAATTGATATCAGTGATATTCATGCTTATATTGGGCAAGTCGAGATTGAAAAGAGAAAAGAAAATCTGAAGAAAAGCAGGGAGAGAATGCAAAATGCTATATCATAAGTCATTCATGTTGATTTACAAGTCTTAAATGATCTTGTGGTAAAACAAAGTTTGCAATATCAGATCACCCAACAGGCTGCAATAAAAATCCAAAGAAATTTACCATTAGTGCATAAAAAGGATTTTACCTTTGAATTAAATGCCAATATGGAACCCCCCAGGTTCGTTATTGCACTATTGGATTTGCATGCGCAATACAAGGATCAACAAAAGGCAGTTGCATCTACGAGCAAATAAAGGAAGAATGAATCGCCAGTAAATGAAGAAGTTCTGAGAAAGTGGACAAATGTTCAAAATCCTTGTAATATTTAGTTAGTTTGGATTTTATTCTATTTTGAGAGCTAAGAATGTGGAAATTCTAACCACTTTTGGTTAAGACGATCTTGTATAAATAAGCAAATTAGAGATGTAATCAAAGCTTCGTCTGGCCGAATGTAAAAAGAGAGACTTCTTAATACGAATTATACAGGAAATACAGAGATTCCACATTTTATTTCTTTGAGTTATGTGCTTTTTGTGTGTTACTATTTCATCATAATCCATTCTCTTCACTTTATGGTGCTTGAGGATTGAAAAACTACAATTTAGTAAGACATCTACTGTGGTCCATATAATTGGAAGTTTGTTTAGCTACATCTTTTCCTCTATTATTACTATGAGTAAAACAAGACTTGTATCTAAGTGGATCTCCTTATCTCAATTCATATTTAAGACATTCTCTTCGAGTTTCTTCTATTGATAATAAGGTAAGAGTTATCAACATTGGATACTTTACTTTGTTTATCAAATTTGTTTACTACAATTCTACTTTTCATCTCTTTAATATTGATAAAACTCAAAGGAAGAGATATTGCCTCTTTGTTTTCTAAATCATTAAGTTATTTGAAGTTCCATCTCAAACTTAAGGTAGAAAAGCATTATAAAAGCAAATATTTTAAATTTTGGATGCCTGACATTATTCTGTGAGCCTAGAATAATTCTCAAGAACAACAAAATCCACCATATCCGTCAGATCTATTCAACAACCATTGAGATGTTTTAAACCATTCATTCAAATTGTAAGTAGTTTTGTCTTATTTGTGCCTCATCAATCCCTCTCCTATCATTCGCCATTGTATTTTCATTGATGTTGGAATGGTCAAACATGCTGAAGAGGGCACATGAAGAGTTGGACGTCGTAATTGGAAGAAAGTGTGTGTTAAATGAGTCATATCTCCTCGACTTGAAATATTTGGAGGCGATCATAAAAGAGTCTCTTCATTTTTATCCTGCAAGGGCTCTGCTCCTTCCTCACATGGTGAAGGTGTGCAAGGCATCTCGTCATCTTTATCACATGACTGCTTAGTGTCAATACAAGAGGAAGGGAAGTGCGTGAAGCCACATAAATTACATATGGCATAATATTTTGTTGGGCAAGGAGTTGTTTGAAGAAACATGGTATGCATGCACAACATGCCCATGTGAAATTATGCTTTAACATTCATAGTTATGAATTTTTTTATACAAAGTCGACTTTGAAATTAATTTATGATCAAATAAAGTTAAACCCACAAAACCCAAATTTAAAAGTGAATTTTATTGCCAAAATTTAATCAAATTTTATTTTCAAATTAATTTTGAATACCTTGAGCAAAGAACTGTTGAAATTGTTTCCAAGTATAACACAACACTAATAATTCAAAACCTAATATCACATTGCTCACAACAACTGTATAGCACAATTTAAATATCACACGAGTAATTATATTATTTCAAAAAATCATCATATAACGAAATTATTATCATCAATTTTCTAAGATTTACGTATCGCTTTTTTTCCCTTCTCAAAAAATAATAATTTTTAAACCAACAATTGGTACTGAGATAACTAAATTATATTTTTCAATTTTTATATCCACCGACCGCCTTTTGTTTATATATATATATATATATATATATATATATATATATATATATATATATATATTTATTTATTTATTTTGTAAATAAAAATATATATTACCTTGCCTTAGTAGAAAGCTTGTGTGTCTGAATGTACATCATAGCATGCCAATTGTTCTGCCACCGTAGTGGAAACCAAAACGCATGGACATGACAATTGTTCATAGTTTCAAAACTTTAAGAAAAAGTGACAATTGTTGACATACAAACAAGGGGACTTGCCACTTGTTCTGTCACTAGCGTGGAAACCAAAACAGGCGGTGGACTGAGTGCTCAGATCACCTATCGGACTTGAACCTATCGAACTTGAACCAAAGACTAAGGTAGGCAAAATTTGCAAAAAATTAGCCATTAAACTAGAGAAAAAAAACCTGTGAGAATGCTAGACATGGGGCGAGCCCGGGCGTCCATCTTGATGGAGTCTAAAGGTGAAGGATTGGCAGCAAGTCGGGCAGTGACTCTTCTCAGGCTCGCTTGGCAGGGAATCATATAGGGCGGCCAGACGTTTGATGAAGAAACTCTGGCGGTGCTACTGCTCTGCCAGGTCCCTTCTCATCTCAAAGATTAAGACCAGGTGATCTTCTGTGAGTCTGTAGCAGTCTGGAGCCTGATCTCCATCCATGGTGGCAGCAATAGAGTCATTTGCAGCAACAGAGTCCGTGATAGGGTCTTCGTCCATGGTGGCGGCGAAATTTTGTCCCGAGTGGTCCTCTAGAGGTAAGATTTCTTCTTCCACAATGCAACCCGTCGCAACTGACTCTTGAAAGGGAATGGTGGTGTAGGTGGCGAGATGGTCTTCCAAGGTGGTTGATGGTAGGAAAGGCAAAAATTCCTCCCAATTGGGTGGAATTTCTTCTTCCACCGAGCATCCACCATGGACACTCTATGTGTTGGGAGGACGAGGCTCTAATTGAGCCTGCGCAAACCAATTTTTCCCATAGGAACCCGGATCCTCCTCACTTGGTATGAGAGCTCAAGAGGCATGTCTCGAGTTGTAGTGTGTGTCATGGAGACCCTCTATAATGGGAGGGCGAGGCTCTAGAGGAGCCCGTGGAAACCAATTCTTCCCAGAAGAACCCGGATGGTCCCCGCCTAGTGTGACATCTCGAGAGGCAAGCCCCAGGCGGTTGTGTAAGCCAAACCTGCTATAGTAGGCTGGCCCTCATCGGGGCTTGCCTCTTTCTCGTGGCATGGCTGCCCAAAGCACCAGCCAGACTGAAATTCTGATTGAGAAAGCTAAATCTTGGAGGAGAACTAGCGGAATGGTGTTGTGCTTTGGGCCCAAGTGCCCAATATAAAACTTCTCGAATGGTGAAAAGACCAGGAGGGCAGAGGCATTGATGGCTCTAGTAGCCATTAGTGCAGGTGTAATGGCCATAACCAAAATCGTACTGAAGCCAAGGAGCCGAGCCCGGGCCTCCATTAAGGCCCATCGCAGTAAACCTTGGTGCTCATGCAGACTAACCATCGTGACTGGACAGGGGGGAGGGTGGTAGTGAGGGGCTTTAAATGCCCTCGTAATTGCCCCATCCATTGACGCATGTGGCCCATTTATCACCCCATCCGGGGATTTTTAATTTATTATAAAATATTTAGTATTTTATTAAAAAAATTGACTTAAAATTATTTAAAATTGTTTTTTATTTGTGATGCAAGTAAATAGTTAAGGGCTTGATATATTGATAAAAGTGAAAGTCTACTCCTTATAAATCACTAACAAATTATTTTAAATGGTCAAGTTTTGTTTACACAATATTGTTTGTTTTTACAAGAACTGAGAAATTTTATTATCAAAAAAGGGCGCGGCCGGAACCGCTGAGGGGTTACAAATTCTTTCAAAATTTAGGCCAATCTGAGGCCTCACTTAATCCACTACTAGAAGCCACTAATGATTGATTTAAATACTCAAATGAAAACTTCACAAAGAACAACCTTATTAAATATACTAAAAAAAAAACTCTGAGGATAAAAGTAAAGAGACATTGCATCTAAATTAACATGTTGGGAAAGAGCTCAACTTTTTGAGTGACTTGTGGGCTTGACTACATGTTACCATTGATTGAGATGTTACATGTGCTTTCTTCTTCTTTTCGACTACCATCCAATCTTCAATTGCATATGATGGTGCATTTATGATGTCTATGTTTCTTGTATTGCCTTTATGTGATACTTGTGTTTCTTGAACCGGTACGTCAACTTCAACAGCATGATCAACCTCACATGTCAAAGACAAGGGAGATTGATGGATTCGAAGTCCCTTATATGATGCCTTAGCTTCATCAACTTCATCTACCTAACTTACAAGAGGATTGGAGCTGGGGTGAACCTCGATTTCTTTACTCGAATATGGAGAATTCGAAACCTATTTGAGCTTCTGAGATATTTCTTGCGGAACTTCGGGTTTCTTGATAGTCTCAGATGGGACCTTGACATCCTTTCTTTCAGATTTTAAAATGTTTGATGGAGAATCTAGATCTGGAGAGTCCACAAAGGGAGGAGTTGCATTGGATTTCAAATGAGCCTTAATGGACTCCTCCTTGGGAGGGTCAGCGTCTGAAGAATATTCCTTGGAAATAAGTTGATGGTCAATGTGGGAGCCAACCCACCAACTTGACTTACGTTGCTTTCGAACTTTCTTAGGACTCCTGGGGCATTGGGTTTCCAAGTGTCCTGTGTCAAAACAAGCTCAACATCGTAAAGCAATTTTTTCATAATCCATCTTTTGAGTCCACAAATAGTTATCCCTTGTCAAGATGATTTTGGCCAGAAACCCTTTGTTGAAATCCATTTCTACACAAATCTGAGTGTACGTGTAGATGTTGTAGTTTTCTAATTTAGGGCTTCTAAAATGAAACCTTCCTAAGGCATTGTTGATGTCTCGGAGAGAGGATAAGCCCCAAAAATCTAGGGGCAGATTTGGGAGCCTAACCCAAACATGAGCAGAAGATAACGAATCTTTCGATGGATCAAATGAACAAGACCAAGGCTCCATACATAAACCATAATTACCCCATAACTAGGGGCCAGAGCTAAATATAAAATCTTTATCATCTTGGAGATCAAAGTCACCAATGAAAAACCCTTGAGCACAGGGTGAATGAAAACATCACCTTTCAAAACCAACATCCAAGATCTCGAAATCTAGTCGTGGAGATGAACAAGATGAGGCCAGAGACCATTAAAACAATAGATGAGCGACGTGGAGCTGAGACGAGCTAATTTGGAAATAACATCCTTCCTCATAGGGATGGAAAGAGTTGTAGCCTCTGACACCAAACAAGATGGAGAAAAAGTGTTCCTCTTGACCACATAAAGGAAAGAGCTGCCATGAATGGCAATGGAACCAAAAGACGAACCCTTAAGAGGGAAAACCAACGACCATCGACACTTGGAAACCCAATGCAGATCTGAAGCTAGGAGTTGTGTCGATTGACGAAGGAGCCACCATCGCTAATGAAGGACCTGCAAACAAAAGAGATTTGAGGGCGCAGAACAACCCCGAGCAGGCTTGTGGGCGATTGGGGTAAACCCTAGCTCCCGAGGTCGATGATTGAAGAGGAAGCGACATCTTTTAACTTGGCTTCTATTGATAGGTTTACACAATATTGTTGCTACATATCAAGATTCAACATTTCAATACATCACTATAACAACAACACCATAAATAACTAAAACCTATCCAACTATCTTCATCAAGGGATACAAACCTTTTTTAAAACTTTATAAAATTTCCATAATTACCACTATAACATAGCAATATTTGGTAAAAAAGAAATGATCCAAATAACTCCCTACCACAATTGTGTGGGCGATACATGGGATAAACTTAGTTGCCCAATGAGTTAAAAAGTGGACACACTCAATATTTTTTGGTTGGTTTATTTTTTACCAATGAGGTAAAGTTTGGTACTTCTAATTTGCTCGGATCTTATCTATTGGGTTGTTATATTCTTCGCAGTGAAATTCGAGGTGGATCGACTGACAGTCGAAGTTGAAGATTGAGGTGGTTCGACCAGATAAAGACAAATTCAAGGTGGATCGAAAATAATTCGAAGGTTGAGGTTAGTCAACCAGGTAAAGTCGAAGTCGAAGGTCGAGGTGGTTCGACATGGTAAAGACATCGACAACAAGTCGAAGAGGTCAATCGAAATGAGGTCGAAAGGAGGGCATGTGGAAATCGACTGAAGATTGAATGAAGGTTGAATGGTAGTCGACGGGTAATACGACTTGGTAGTCGACTGTAAAAGAATCCCTAGATTCGCGGTATTTGTAGCCAATGATCTGCATGGATCTATAATCGTTTTTAGGTGCCATTTTTTCTTAGGGTTTTACCTATTGTAAAACCTATAAAGAAGGTGTGTTGTAAGGCCGTAAAGGATGATCAAATGAGTCAATCAATAATTGTAGAGGTTGTTGGTCATGAAGATGTAAGCCGAATTGGCTACAGGGTTGTTCTTGTGTAAGTAAGAGGGTATGTTGTTGATTGTGTCTTAGGTGTAGACCAAGGTTAGACATGTAGCACTTTATTATGAATGAATAACACAACAAGGAGTATAATGCTCAAGGAATGCTGGTTTTCCCAGTTTGGGTTTCCATGGTAAAATCTTTGTGTACTGTGTGCTTGTTGTGTCATTTATTTTCTTGATTAAATCTTTCTTTCTCTCTTCTGCTAGGTTTAGCATGGAAGTGTGTCTCATATCCTAACATGTGGTATCATAGCTTGGCTTAACAACCTTGTATCTAAGCTAAACCCTAGGTACAATAAGAGTCGTAAGTTATAAATCTTTAAAGATTGTGCTAAAGATTGTGTTAAAGAATGGCGACCAGTTCTAGAATAGAGATAGAAAAATTCAATGGCTAGAATTTTGAGCTTTGGAAGCTTAAAATTGAAGATCTCTTTGTAGATCAAGAACAATGGGCAACAGTCTGTCCAGGTACCATGCCGGCAGGTATGTTGACCAAAGAATGGGAGAAACTCGAAAGAAGAGTGAGGAGTATGATTTGGCTTTCTCTTGTAGATTCGGTGTTGCTGAATGTCTCATGTGAATATTCAGCCAAGAAACTGTGGGATAAGTTGGGAAGCTTGTACCAGTCGAAATCCCTAGTAAATAAGTTGTTTCTCAAAAATAGACTATATCTTATGAGAATGAGTGATGGAAATTTGGTGACTAAGCATTTAAATGCGTTTGATACCATTATAAGCCAGTTATCTTCTATGGATATTAAAATCATTGAGGAGGAGAAGTGTATTAACCTATTATGTTCTTTGCCAGACTCCTGTGATAGCTTAGTCGTGGCTATAGGGAGTAATACAACCACATTAGCGCTATAAGACGTGGTTGCATCTCTATTGTCAAAAGAAATGAGAAGGAAGAACATGGAAGGATCGACCAAAGATGCTTTAGTAGTGAGAGGTCGATCGATTGACAAAGATAAAGGAAAATTCTCTTGTAGAAATTATAAGTCGAAGGGTAGATCTAAATCCCCGGTTCAGTCAACAAGAAGATGTTGGAAATGTGGTAAAGCTGGGAATTACAAAAAGGACTACAAGTTGAAGGTGAAGGAAGTCAGTACATGATCCGACAAGAAGCAGTCGATTGAGAGAAAGACGACTCCAGATAAGGGAGACGATGTGTACCCAGCGTCGACCAGTACACAATCATATCAAGATGTTTGGTTGATCGACTCGGGAGCATCCTATCATATGACACCACATAGAGAATGGTTTTGCGAATATGAATGATATGAAGGAGGAT
>JZKD02S0132300.1:220314-236803 GCA_000966675.3 Picea glauca
CCAAAATCACACTGTTATAGAGTTTGATTGCTGGAGTTTTTGATTGTGGTTTACACTCTAGAGAGCAGGGAGCTAAGCTGGAAGTTGTCCACCATTGCATGTGGGAGTTGAGAAGACAACCTTCTTGGGGAGAAGATCTAACCCTAGGTATCGAGTAAGAGTAAGAGGAAGCTTCACTCGGTACCCCAGATCTAAGGCCTTTGCCAAGGCCCATATTCTGTAGCAGAGGAGAAGACATACTTGCTATTACAGCATGCAATCACCAGTAAATTGAAGAGTGAGTCTTCTGCAAGAGGATGGCATTTGCTGAATGCTTGGTTCTAATTTCACAGAAAATAATCTCAAGATGAACACCAGACCTTGCTCAGCTGTGTGTCAAGAGTAGATTGAAGGTAGTTTACCTTTCCTATAGTCTTGAGTCATTGGCATAGGATCAATAGATCTCTAGTTGAGCTTGAATTATAATCTACATTTATATGAGATTTCTTGGAGCCAAGAAAGCCTCCTCTTTGATGCTGGTTTTCCAGTATAGGTTTCCAGGGTAAATTACTGTGTTTCTGCATATGAATGTTTTTGAGCTTACAGTTTTGAATCCTTTGATGATACACAGTAGAATAAAGACAATTAATTACATTCCAGGATAATACATAGTTGTACAATCAGTGAAAATATATATTTTTCTCATTTAAAATTTAGTAGTATTTGTATTGATAATTTGCGGTTGGCAATAGGCTGAGCAATTACAGATCATTTTGATCATCAATGCAAGACTGTTGGCTGCATCTGTGGTAGGTTTAAATCACTCAATATCCCGTGTAGCCAAACTACTTGACATATTGCTCCAACTGCTGTGTTATATTTTGCTTCTAATATTGAAAGTGCAACAGAAGTTTGTTTTTTACTTATCCAAGAAATTATACCACCTCCATGGTGGTTGAAAGCACAACCTGATGTTGATTTTTTTCTATCAACTCCCCCTGCTACATCTCATTTGAAATACCGCTCAATTTAAAGTTTTCATTTATTCCAAATGTCAGTCCAAAATGCAAAGTACCTTTGATATATCTCAACACTCTTTTTGCTAAATGCCAATGCACCATCTTGGGGCAATTCAAAAATATTGACAACATGCCATCTTCAAAATTTATATTTGGTTTGGTGGTTGTAAGATAAATCAAATTCCTTACAAGTTGACAATACATTATTTCATTACAGCTTCCGTCTTATAATCTTTTGAACAAAGTTACAAGAACTGTGGGTGGGATTGGAATCGGCTGAAGAATCTGGTGCGGGTGCGGCACTCATCCCAAAATTGGGAATCGGTGATTCGGAACCCTAACCCTATTTTTTTTATAAAATAATAAAATATTTATTAAAATTTATAATTTATAATGAAAATTTAAAAACAAAGAAATTAAATCTCAATTTTTGAAATGATTCATAACATCATGGATTTGAATTTTCAATTTCAAATGATTCATCATTCACAACATCACATCAAATGAGTCAACTGAGGCCCATAACATCATAACATCATATCATCATATCAATAATCAAATTAGTCAAATGAGGCCCATAACATCATATATGATATCATCATATCAAATGATAAAGAGTTGAGATTCAAGACTAAAGTTCTTGAAAATAACAAAAACTGAGTTTATCTGGAAAGCTCCACAAGTATAAAACAGTGAAATCATAAATGAAAAACTGGAAATATGAAAACCTAGAGTGAGATAGACTAATCTGATAGATAGTCATCATCCTCCAATGGAACAACACCTAATTCCCCACATTGATGATATGAAGCAGCACGGGCAGAAGATGCAATATGACTAGCACTACTAGACTGCCCACAAACAACAGAGGCAGAAGAACCTGCTATAGCCGAGCCAGTCCTAGGCATGGATGCTTCATCCAAATCCCCAATAGCAAAAGGATCTAAAGAATAACTAGCCAAAGAGAGGTTAGCCATCAAGCACTTAGGGGTATCCAAGTTTGCATCCTCAGGATTCACATCCCATAGCTTCGAAGGACCCTCCTTATAATTTGGCTTCAATCGAGAGATGAGGCGGAGATTTGAGTGAATGTACACAAGATCTTTTGCCTTTGCTGATTGAAGTCTGTTTTCTTGACCGAGTGGATGAACCTGTAACTTGTAAATCTCCAGTTTCTCTCTGCTGCTGAAGAGCTACAAACCTGTGAAAGAAGTCTAGATGTAAGGGTTTGTAACTTTGGAGTTTTGGCACCATAATATCACCACCATGAAATAGGTGTCAAAGTTCCCCTATCAGTGAGTGCATTTACATTTTCAAATGCACCATTCCCTGTGATGAATGAAGTAAATTGTTTCTTTAGCTCTGTGAGCTCCATCGGATTAGACCAAATATTTTAAATTGCTGTTCTAAAACCATTGGCCACCTCATTGTTGGGGACTTCCTCCTACCCCCAAATTTAGCCAAGTACGCGTCATCATAGTACTTTGGGTTTAAGGCATAGGCATACCTAGTATGGCATGGGCATACTAGTTCTGAGATATTCATCATTTTTAAATTTTTTGTGCCATGCTTCAAACTGTAAAATACCTTCAGCAACTTGCAAACCTATTTTCCTTACCTTTGACAGCAAAGCAATGTGGTTGTTCCATATAAACAACTTCTTCCATATCTTCATTCGACAGTGCACTATTGACATATCTCTTTGGTGACTTGCCACCCAAACTGTGTTCCAATAGCTAAGAACAATCTGATGGTGATCAAATTAGCTGTGAGAGCAAACGTTTCTTTGTAATCTATACCTTCTTGCTGTCTGTATCCTTTTGCAACAAATTTGGCTTTGTATTTATCAACTGAACTATATGCTTTGGCTTTTGTTTGATGCACCCACTTGCAGCCTATTATCTTTTTATCTTGTGGTAGCTTTACTAATTCCCAAGTCTTGTTTTCATCAAAGCATCATACTGCACTTTCATTGCATCTATCCATGCTTTTCACTAGCCTCTTAAAAAGAAAAGAGGATCGTGCATACTACCAACTTTACTAATCAAGGCAAGATTCACCTGATAAGGAGTTCTAGACCTTGTTCTACATTCTCCATGTTGTATTTCATCTGGTTTTGTATCCTGAATAGTAATAAAACCACTTTGGCCATTTTCTGTGCACTGCTTGACTGTTCTTCTTCTTTTGATTCCATTTCTACATTTTTGCTTTTCCTCTTCTTCTGCTCTTTACCTTCTGTATTCGATATGAGTTTTAGTTTTTGGTTCTTCTACCTGCAAATTTTCATCTTGCCATCTGGCTGTATGCATTTGCTGAGGATAACATTAAAAAATACATCTCCACTAATGATTATGTTCTTATTGGCAGGATCTTACAACTTGTACGCATTTTATTTTGCACTGTAACCAAAAAATATACTTTCTGCTTCTGTTTTCTGACTTATGTCTCGTTTTATCTGGAATTTGAGCATACACCAACTGACCAAAACTTAGAAATTCTTTACCTGTAGCTTCCTTCCTGGCTAAAACTGCCTATATAGACCTCCTATTCAATAGAAACGGTTCTGTCATGACTGCTTCTGCCCAAAATTGATTAACAAGATGTCTTCTTTCTACATGCATTGGGCCATCTCCATTATAGATTTGTTCTTTCGCTCTGCTACACCATTCTGCTGTGATGTGTAAGCAACTATTGTTTGTTTTGTGATGCCTTGTTGCAAAAATCATGAAATTCATTTGACTCCGACTCACCTTCTTGATCACTTTGCAACACTAATACTTCTTCCACTTTCTTTTGCCACCATGTCAGTCTGACAATTTATGCTGGTATTTGCTGATATATATGCCACCACTATCATGAGACTGTGTATGCCTCTGATTGGGTTATGCCACTATATGCTGCCGACTATTATATGTTTCTGTTCCTACCTGTGTAAGAAACATATTCTGAAATAATATATATGATGTTGTTATGTAGTGGATGCAAATTTTTGTATGCAATGCGATAACTGTTGTTCACCATATGATACAACGTTGTGTGTTAGAAACTATTATATCTTTTAAACGGTATTATGTTTTAGAACTTTATCGCTATCATGGAGTTTTTGTTTCAGTCTACTGGAATCTCACAATAAGTCTGTCTTCATTTTTGTTCCACTGTTGTGAAATTACTTATGCATATGGTAATTATTATATCCAGTGTTGAAAGAGTCTCTAAGAAATAGGTGTTTTTTTTTCCGATTTATTCCCCCCCCACTTACTGATTTTTTGTGGAGTCATTTCATTTTTTTCGAGTTTTTTCAATTTGATGACCCCCACGAATTATTCCCGAGTCAATTTTTTCAACCTAGATTATATCACTCTAAAGTTCTATTTAATATTTTCAGAATGTTTTGAAAATTCAAAACGTCACTATCCTTTTATAATTTTAAAAATTCACTTGGCTTTTGTATGCATTTTTAATTCTTGGGTGGCATCTCTATATACAAAGCTTTGCCTTTCTATGTTATCTCTTGTGCCAAAGTTGGCTGACTGTGGAAATTTGTGTCATACTTGTCTCAAGCATGACTTTATAGTGGCTTCGGATTGTGTGCTTGTTCACGTACTACTGTTGGAAATATTCAAACTTGTCGAGAGAATCAATGGTGGTTTCATATTATTTCATACTATGTGGTGAATACATAGGCATATAGAAGAAGTCATGTTTCATTTTCCCCATAAATAACAAGAAGTCATTATTACATCTTTGTCCTGACACATCATTAACTTGGCTCTAACACTACACTTTATTATATCACTAACTTTATAACTTAACATTAATGACATCTGAGGACCTAAGTCTTACAAAATAAATATTATGTTAATTTGTCTAACATGGCTAACAAAACATTTCTTCCTTTCTTTTGTTTATAATTTAGTTTAACAATAACTTCCTAGTGTTGGAATGTTTTGGCAAGCAAAATGCAAAATGTGCATGTGTGTATGGGCATATTGACAAAATACATCCTTACATTAAAAAAAATCTTTTAAACTGGAAAAGATTAGCTATGATTGCTCAAGCATGATCTTGCCTACAGTTTAGAACAAGCCATTTACACCCATAGAGGTCATTATTGCCTCCTTAGGAAATGGAAACATATGTTTCTTGAGTTGAGAAGAAAGCTTCATTCAACCCTTCATCCGTGTGTTACAAAATCACTAATTTATTGACAAAATCATGCTGTTTTGAGATGTCAAATGCAAACTGATAAATCGCCATAGAAAATTGCAATGTGGCGATGTTCAAGTAAAAATCGTGATTTTTGAAAAACTGTGATATTTTTGAAAAGATCGCGCCACGACCTGAAACAATTGCAAGTCTGCTAAAATTTTGAATATGATTCATAATCTGGATTGTTGTCATTTTTCATTAGAGCCATTGGAGATTTTGAGCAAAGGAGATTTGCCATTGTCTTCCATTGATTTGAGGAGGGGCAAACATGCGCATTCATTGTTATTAATGAACCTTTTGTGGAGTGGGGATTGTTTCGATCTGCTCTATTCAAAATTCTTATGTATATCTAAAATTTCTCTCTTCTAGTTTGTAGAATTTTCGCGCACTAGGGCAATTAATGCTGCTCAGAAAATTTCACCTCTTTCCTAGAGGTTTCCTGGATTTTAACCCTATAAATTTTCAACCTTAGGGTTGTTGTGAAATATAAATAAAACAGCAGCTATGGTGGACAATGTTTCACCTCTTAACAACCCCAGTCAATAAGGCAATCCAAGAGAAAAGGTACCAAAGTGTGCCAACAAGTTTCAGCCCCTCTAGGGCAGTCTTATCACGCATAAAGCAGATTTGAAATACACTCTATGACAGCTGTAAATACAGCAAAAAATCTGCCCTATCTTTTACAGTATTAATCTTAAATCTCTTAACTATTTCAGCCTTAACTTAAGTCAAATGAACAAGACAGATAAGTGCTGGAAATTACAAAACCATGAAGAAATAGACCGCTGAAAATAAAATCTGCAATATAGACAATTTTTGTCAGCTGAAAACTTCATAGATATGTATAAAGATGAAGTTCATGTACATACCATAGCCTCATTCAAGGCTAGTACAATCCTCTAGCTCTCCAAAACCATAGCTAGGGAAAACCAAGAAAACCAAGAAAACCCTAGTTCACACCAAGGAGTTCCAACAAGCAAGTATTGCACAAGCATGTCCTTGGAGGCAAGGCATTTCTTTTTCTTCACTTCAACAAGTACAACCTAGGCTTTTATCACAAAACCCTAGTCTCCAGGTCTCCAAGTCATGAAACCCTAACCCTAGTACTCAAAATGCTCAAAAACCCCCGAGAAACTCTAGCACCTCCAAGACAAGAGAGATAAAGTACAAATGACGATGCATAAGAGAAAGGAAGATTAGTGCCCTGCTAGTAGTCACATCTCTAATAGAAGATTGGTCAAGAATGATAATAATGAAAGGACTCTCTTCTTCCACTAGATATATGGGAGGTAAGGGATGCTAGTAAAATATACGTGGGCCTAAACCCTTACAAGCAACCTACAAAACCACTTGTAGGCTCACACATGTGGAGCACTACACTCCAAAGGCACACATGTCAAACTCTAAGATGATGTTGTACACAAGCAAGGCTCCAATGCAAGGGCGCACCACGAGATGTGTTGAACGCTCCTTCTCCAAGCCTCCAATGCTCTTCCTAAGTCATGTGCTCCATTGGGTCCACTCTCCCTACATGAACACTGTTGCAATCTAGGCATTCCAAATTCAACTCCAAAAACTCCATCCAGGAATCCAAACTACCCCATGCTGTCTAGGGTTGAATGCCCTCCTCTTGAATGAAAAATGGTCCTCCTCCAATGCAAGGTGTTCTCCAAGCAAGCAACCTCCTCCATGTGGCCAACATGTCAAATGTCACCAAGCTGTCTGAAGATTTGCAACGCCCTAACGAAGATTGTCATGCAATCACTTCATTGAGGTCAAGCAAACACTTAGTAAGCCATCTCCAATGTGCAAATCCATCATGGACCATCCAAAGGCTAATCATATGAAATCTCATGAAGCACCCCCCAAACATGTTGTAAACACTTTTGGAGTAGCCCCGAAAGCTAACATAATTAGTTTTTTTTGAGATTTTCTCCCTAGGTTTGATAATAAACCTACGACAACGAAGGCTTTGAACCCATTTTGACAATATGGTGTATCTTAGGATGGGACAAATTGCCAAAAGTTGAATTTTAAGTTTCGTGAAAAGGAGATGATTGGAGGGATTAACCACTTGAAACATTGCCTTGCAAGAATCCTAGGGCATAATGTTGAAATTGTTGATTTTCCCGTGAACCTAGCACCTGGCAAATTCTGAACAAAACAAGTTTATTGAATTAAAGCACAACTAAATTACTCAACGATAAATAGCGGAAACAAAATCAGAAACCAAACATCACATTGTGTTAGCACTAGGAATCACCCTCAGACTGTAATGAGGATAAGCCCAGTACCCATCAGTTTATATGTCACAATGAATAAATTTAAAGGGGGTCGAATGGGTGCAGACTCAAGATAATATTGTTCTAACTCCAAAAACTGGACTAGCATGCACAAGTAGGTGAGGTCTTGATTAACTTACGTCAGTAAGTTGTAGTAAGAGTGAGTAGGAGGAAGAACTAGAGAGAAGAATGTAGAGGTTTGCTATGGACATCCGGTCTTCTAGCAGCCTAAGGAGGAACAACTCAGAAAACAAGATCCTCTTGGATTCAAAGTTTCAGAACATGCTAAAGAACGTTACAATAGAACTGCAATTGAACCTACATTACAATACGACCATAACAATCCATGTGAATCTTTCAATCATGGACACTCCAACATTAGAGGTAAACAAGATGGAAAAGAAGCTGACTTAGATTAAACCAGAAGTCTCAAATACAGATACATAACTAGAAGAACCAGAGCTTCATTAAAACTTTACAATACGGGAGCCTAGCTCAACCATCGACCTTTTACAAAATATCAAAACTGGCTATATATAAGCACAACTGCTGCAACCATCAGGAGTGTGATCGGATTGCTGCATTCAAAGTTTTCAGTCGACGTCTGCTTTGTCAGATTGTGCAGACAATTTTTTGTTGTCAGACGCGAGCTCTAATCTGCCAATCCTTTCTGGCTTTCCATTTATGTGCTGAGACGAGGTCTCAACCACCGCTCTCATTCTCAGTAACTGCCTTCATTGGGATCAGGATGAGGCCTGACACCCATGAATGTTCTTAGACGGTGCCAACGACTTCTGTGAGTCAATTTTGACGCCTCGAGGCCCTGCAAGTCTTCTTCTGTGACCAATATGGGCGTTTTCGAAAACTCGAGCTTTAGGTGCCAGCTTCTTCATCACTCCTTCGTGCTTGTGACCTCGGGCCATGACCCTATGCAATTGCACGATTGCGGGCGCTACCAAGGGTGGTCTGAAAGCAAACCTCTTTTGTCCTTGCAATTCACCATGAACCGCCACGTGTCCCTTTCCAAAAACCACGGCTTCGATTGCGGCTCACCCTTAAAATTCTAAAATGTGCGCACCTTTCGACTTTGCAATGGAGCGTGATCGTTGATCTTGTGATCTGAAATGAGGCTTCCTGATCAATGGCCCAGCTCTGGCACTTTAGATCGATGGATCAAATCTTCCCTCTTCGAATCAACGATTGAGATCTGCTTCGCGAATCGACCTTTGGGAATTTCAATTCTTAAACCACATTTCCCTCTAAGGAAAACCTCCAGAGTTGAGGATCTGATGACGCGCGACATTCTGGATTTGGACGGTCGAGATTCACTTCGGGACTTCTAAGCACTTCTCATTTCAAATCTCCCGAAGCTCATTTCCCCGAAGGCTTGGATCAACTACCACCTGTCCCCTTTAAAATCGATGACTCGTATTTATTTCGGGGCCTTGAATGAGTGTTCTGAGTGCTGTGCTTTTCGCTCATGGCTACGGCCTGCGACACTTGACAACTTTATGTGATAACATTTGGCTCCACAGGGGATGGCATGCTCCCTGTGAGCTGCCAAAAACAAGTAGTTCCAGTGCCTTAGCTGTTGGGTTATGGAGTGTGGCTCAAAACATTTCGCTGAAGGCCGACATGTACACTATTCTACTTATAACAGGAAAACAAACACACATGCTCCAGAAGAAGCTTATTTATGTACAATCCTATACTAACTGATCTTTACAATGGGCTAGATGAAGGCAAACTTCCACCATAGCCATTCAAACTGTTTGATAACTAAATCCTTCGCTTCACCGCAAATGATCCATAAGAAACAAGGAAAGTGTGATAGCTGGCTAATTTCATCCTTATGTTCACCCATATTACCTTCAAATGTTGATAAAAAGATCAAGCCTGCATGCTCCAAAGCATTTGAAAAGTGCAACTTTATGTATTCATCGATAGGCTCATGAAACTGAAGGCAACACATGATTAACTTATGAAAGGTTACCTTCACCGTTTCAAAACTGCTGACAGCTTGCTTGATGTCCTCTACATGCACACTTGATTGAATGACAGTCACAGGCATCTGTGGGTCAAATAGATGCTTACTGTGAACTGTAGGTACAAGTGGAAGAAGGATGAATGTAGGTGGCTGCTGATCCACTGATGACTGTGGATTTATTTCGGGCTGTGAATAAACGATCTCTTCACGTGCCTCAAGTAAGGGCTGCTCCTGATCAAAACTTCAGGTTATGTCTTCTTTGACAAGGCCAACCTCTGCATCATCCTTATTGTCTTCATAGTGATCAAATATAAGATAAGCTTGCTACTCATCATCACTAGAATATTTATCAAAAATGGGCTGCCCTTCACATCTATGATCAACCTTTAAAACAATAATTTCATCGAGAATATAACTGTTAAAAATATCCATTTCATGAATAGTAGTAACTGCTGCTTCCAGCTATTCATACACATGATTTTCATCAAGACAGGGCTACTCATGGATACCTGCGTCGAAAACAAAATTATCCACAGTCTTTTCTTCATAGGGACAACATGTAAAAACTGCCTCACGTTTAGAGTTGAGATGATACTGACTTTGAATCTTGCCACAAGCTCGGAGTTTCTCCTCTACTTCCTCAGCATCCATGAATAACTGTGATAAAGATGTAGATTTCCTTTCTCTCAGGAGAAGGACAAGCTCTGAATGCTGAGCCATGACAAAGTACACCATGGCAACAGTCTCTGTGGGTCTGATCTCTACAGGCATACTATGATAAACACTGTAAAACCTCTTGTTGAAGACAACCAAGGCTTCCTCTTCCCCTCTCCTCAAGGCATTAAAATCATCCCAGTATTGATCAAGGGACTTGTTCTCACCCCACCACTTAAAAAAAGCATTGTATAGCTCAACCCAAGAACCAATGGAGTCAGCGCCCAAACCCTAAAACCATACAACAACATCTCCTAACAAGGATTTGGAAAACAACCTCATGGTAGCATCCTCATGAACTATCTCAAACTACTCAATAAAATTCTTGAAAGCCTCCACATGTCTCTCAGCTGTAACATGATCCTCTTCAGAAAAATGAGGAAAGTACTTAAAGAAATAAGGAGGATAAGGATGAAGATGATATGGAAGCTTTAAAGGTTTAAACAACCTGTCTCTGATTCTAGTTTGAAAACTAGTGGGCTGAATATGAGGCTTATCACACTGATGGCAAGGCTCAATAGTGACAGCAGGATGTGATGAGATTTGAAGAGGCTGTGGATCAGTTTCAACCTCCTCAGGGCTGCAAGGGTGATTGTGTTCAGGAGGGGCTTCAATATGAAGCTCATCTTTATGAGTAGGCTGAGCTGAGGATATAATATCGATATCTACAACACAGGTAGAAAGCGGGTCTTCTTCTTCCAAGGATGGATATATAAAGGAAGGTTGGTGATCGATCCAATAAACAAAACACAATATGATCCTCTTTATATGTGAAGGGAAAAACAAAAATGAGCTGATAAAGAATAACACAAGTTCATGAAGAAAGCTCATAAGCTGATACCTAGTCATTCCCTTCATCTTTATGTTAGTAGGATCCTCCCCAGTGGAGTCTCTGATTGTGGTGTCACCAGGTAGATGATTACAGTCAATTTCTGTATCCCTCTCTTGTCTACAATCAAGAGTTGGATCTATGTCGTTCTTCGCAGGGAGCTCTTCAATCTACTCAAATCCGTCTCCGAAAACGACGCCATGTTAGCACTAGGAATCACCCTCAAACTGTAATGAGGATAAGCCCAGTACCCATTAGTTTATATGTCACAATGAATAAATTTAAATGGGGTTGAATGGGTGCAGACTCAAGATAATATCGTTCTAACTTAGAAAACTGGACCAACATGCACAAGCAGGTGAGGTCTTGATTAACTTCAGTCAGTAAGTTGTAGTAAGGGTGAGTAGGAGGAAGAACTAGAGAGAAGAATGTAGAGGTCTGCTATGGACATTCGGTCTTCCAGCAGACTAAGGAGGAACAACTCAAAAAACAAGATCCTCTTGGATTCAAAGTTTCAGAACAGGCTGAAGAACGTTACAATAGAACTGCAATCGAACCTACATTACAATACGGCCATAACAATCTATGTGAATCTTTTAATCATGGGCACTCCAACATTAGAGGTAAACAAGATGGAAAAGAAGCTGACTTAGATTAAACCAGAAGTCTCAAATACAGATACATAACTAGAAGAACCAAAGCTTCATTAAAACTTTACAATACGGGAGCCTAGCTCAACCATCGACCTTTTACAAAATATCAAAACTGCCTATATATAAGCAGAATTGCTGCAACCATCAGGAGTGTGATCGGATTGCTGCATTCAAAGTTTTCAGTCGGTGTCTGCTCTGTCAAACTGTGCAGACAATTTTCTGTTGTCAGATTTGAGCTCTAATCTGCCAATCCTTTCTAGCTTTCCATTTATGTGCTGAGACGAGGTCTCAACCACCGCTCTCATTCTCAGTAATTGCCTTCATCGGGATCAGGATGAGGCCTGACACCCATGAATGTTCTTAGACGATGCCAACGACTTCTGCGAGTCAATTTTGACGCCTCAAGGCCCTGCAAGCCTTCTTCTCTGACCAATACGGGCATTTTCGGAACCTCGAGATTCAGGCGCCGGCTCCTTCTTCATCAGTCCTTCGTGCTTGTGACCTCGGGTCGTGACCCTACGCAATTGTGCGATTGCAGGCACTACCAAGGGTGGTTTGAAAGAAAACCGCTTTTGTCCCCGCAATTCACCATGAACCGCCACGTGTCCCTTTCAAAAAACCACGGTTTTGATTGCGGCCCACCCTTAAAATTTTAAAATGTGCACACCTTCTGACCTCGCAATGGAGCGTGACCGTTGATCTTGTGATCTGAGATGAGGCTTCCTGATCAATTGCTCAGCTCTGGCGCTTTAGATCGATGGATCGGATCTTCCCTCTTCGAATCAACGACTGAGATTTGCTTCGCGAATTGGCCTTCGTGAATTAATTCTCAAACCACATTTCCCTCTAAGAAAAACCTCCAGAGATGAGGATCTGATGACGCGTTGCATTCTGGATTTGGACGGTCGAGATACACTTTGGGTCTCCGGGACTTCTAAGCACTTCTCATTTCAAATCTCCCGAAGCTCATTTCCCTGAAGGCTTGGATCAACTGCCACCTGTTCCCCTTAAAAATCAATGGCTTGTATTTATTTCAGGGCCTTGAATGAGTCGCCTGAGTGCTGTGCTTTGCGCTCATGGCTGCGGCCTGTGGCCCTTGACAACTTTATGTGATAGCACATTGCACACGAGATTCGGGTAAACACCCCTGGAAAAATCCTTGCGAGAAAACCAGTTTTGAGTTTGATTTTATTAGAAAAATCCTGGGCTCCTGTCCTAGGATAATGGCCCATTAGAGGAATTACAATGCTGTAGTTGATAGCCTAGCCCACCTGGCTACTATCTCCCTTGCTGCCACCTGCACATTTCCTCAACCCTGTCCACTCAGACACAAGTACATGAGCAAGACTCCCTCTTGCTCCTATGCACTCATTGTGTACCTCTTACTCTCCTTAGATATGCTTTTATAATCCCCTAATGACTAAAACCATAACTCTAGATCTCAATGGCCAAGATTAGGTCTTGGATCTCACGATCTAACGGTCATGACTTAATCTTTCGTTGAGACGACTTAAATCACTTAAGTCACTCAACCTTACAAAAGTCACTTTAGTCATTACATAAAAACCACTTTAACAATCTAAAGAGTGTCACTCGAACACCTCCACATGCCAGGCACCGCCAATGTGGAAGTACCTGTTCGATCTACCCCAAAAGCTAACACTCCCTCTTAGCGAGGAAGGTACTTTTGGAAGAACCTCCTTCTGGATCAATCTCTGACCCCATCAAATCTACTGCTGTTGTAGCTGCTCCCTTTGAACTGGAAGACCCTCCTGCTACCTCCGTTGCACTCTGATTTGATCTACGATCCAAGATCCCCTTGGACCCACACACAGGCTGTCCCAACAACCTGTATATCGTACCCTCCCTGATGCCAAGCCTCACTGCTGCATCCTGGGTATTTGCTCCATTTGAACGTATGAGTACCTGTCCATCCTCGGACGTAACTGCATACCCCATGTCTTCCAAGGCTGATACTGAGAGCAACTTCAACCATGGGACATATATCACTCCTGCCACCTCTAGAGAATCACCTAACTTTAGCTGGAATCTAACCCATCCAACCCCCTTAATTGCATGCATGGTGTCAACCCCACTGCCCACATCCAAGTCCGAGCTCGTCTTTGAAACACTAAGGAACATCGACCTCATTCTCGTTATATGGCGAGATGATCTTGGCAACCTTCTCAAATTTGGCCTCCCGGACATGCTACCTGGTCTTGTTGCCCGCTTGTTAAATTTATAAGCAACTGCAAGAGCCATTCTCCTGGAGGATGGCTAAGACCCTAGACAAGATCTAGGGCCCCCAGTGCACTCCTGGGGTACTTGGTCTGAGACCAAACAGTCAGTGCCATGGCAAAAGACCCTTCTTAGGGCCCCCAACATATGACTGGGGTTCTTAGTCTGAGACTAAGCAGCTAAAGCCCCTAGATATGTCTAGGGCCCCTGGAAATGTCCAGGGTACCCATGCTTGAGGCATGGGTTGATCCATGGTCTTGTACCATGGTGGAAAAGACCCTTGTGAGGGCCCCCAGTATACGACTGGGGTTCTTGGTGAAGAACCAAGCAGTAAAGACCCCTGAGAGGGCCCCCAGTATACGACTGGGATTCTTGGTGAAGAACCAAGCAGTAAAGACCCTTGAGAGGGCCCCCAGTATACGACTGGGGTTCTTGGTCTAGGACCAAGCAGTTAAAGTCCCTAGATAAGCCTAGGGCCCTTGGAAATGTCCAGGGTACCCATGCATACGGCATGGGTTGATCCTTGGTCTCTGACCTTGGTGGATAAGACCCCAGAAAAAGCTCTGGGGCTACTTGATCCTCTATCAAGTATTTTGATGGTACATGATCTTCCTTGAAGGACACAACCACATGAGGGATAAGTTCCATATGCAGTGATGATAAAGTAATAGGTTCACCATGTTAAATGAAGAAATGAGTATTGCCACCTAGCTAACCCTCTCTTACCCTTGCATGTGTTGGTTTGGGGTTTTTGTTGTTAGTCAAGGGTTTAAGTAAAATAAATTTAAATGTTAATTACAACATGTTTAAATCTAATTTAAACATGTTATTTTAATTTAATTTATTTTAACTTAACCTTACCTTTAATCTCTTGTCCTACCCTTGCCCTAACCTAAAACTATAAAAGAAACCCCTACCCCTCTCATTCTATTACACTAGATCTCATTCTTTGTTTTGATGTGAATGGATCCTATTGTAAGGCTGCGGCCTCCCTCTGCTGGTGATGTCTATTGTAAGGCTGCGGCCTCCCTCTGCTGGTGATGTCTATTGTAAGGCTGCGGCCTCCCTTTGCTGGTGATATCTACTGTAAGGCTGCGGTCTCCCTTTGCTGTTGATGACCACTGTAGTAGCGGCCTCCTTCAAGTCTGTTGCAGGGTTTTAGCAAGTGAAGGTTTTGTTTTGGAGCCGCCTTCCTTCTAGTCTAGTGTGTGATGGGTGCGGCCTCTTCTCCCTTGTTCTGCTGTGGTTTGACTAGGGTGTGGCACCTCTTACTTTTGCTGTGTTGAGCCCTTAGAGTGCGGCCCCCTTCGCTCCTGCTGTGGTGACCCTTAGGGTATGGCCCCTCTTCCTGCTATGATGAGCTTGTAGGGTGCGGCCCTTTTAATTATGATGTGGGCTGACAGTGGTGCAGACTTTTAACAGTTGTGAGGGTTGTTTGTGGTGTGGCCTCTCCTTGTGACTTCTGTGTAAGCTGACTGTGGTACAATCCCTCTCCTTTAACTGCTGGGATATGACTGTGGGTGCCACCTTTCATTTCTGCTGTGGGGGTTTGTTCTTGTGTCCAGACTGATATTTTCTTTTGACTATTGGCCTTCCTGTGTAAGGGTTTTGTTCATAACTTTTATGTGTGAGGGTTTGTATGCATTCACCTACTCTTAGTGTGAGGGTTTGACAGTGTGAGGTCTCTGTGGCCCTATACCTTTGGTGACAAGAAAGTTTCTTCATCTATTGGCAAAGGGATCCAACCTATAAGGTGGATCTATGAACCGAACCTTTGTCTGAGCATAATTCAAATGGTCCTTCATCCTTCTTGTTGGCTGTGATTTTTTCAGAGGTAAGGATCAGAACAAGGTATGCTATCTATCCACCATTTTCAGATCTGGTATATTGTTTTAAGTTCTTTACAGTCTCATCTATCTAGATCCATGTTCCAGCATTAACAGTTATTAGATCTAAACAATATATTAAGTTTACCTCTCTGTTTCTACAGTTTGATTGATGGTTTAATGATCAGATTGGTTTTAAGTTTAGAATTGTATGTTCTGAGTTTAGATCTGTATGTTCTGAGTTTAGATCTGTGTTCATTTAGATCTGTATTCAAATCTGTTTTACAGCCTTACCTTTTAGATCTCCTAGATCTGTACAAACAGTGGAGATTGATGTCTAAACTCTAGATCTAGTTGTCTTACTCAATAAATTTTAAAAGATATTACAGTTATGCTGTACTACTCAAATTCCAACACCGCTGTCCGGGTCCACTGCCCCGGCCCCTGCCCAAGGCTGCCCACAACCTCTTGTTGCTGCCTAGGTCCTTTTTTGGGCTGCTTGAGCCCTTTCAGGGCGCTTCCCGGACAATTTTGGGCAGTCTGACTGCTGCCCTGATGCCGCCCAGACATGCCCGCACTCTCTACAGCTGCCCGACGGTTTTCTGGCTGGCCGCAGTCTTCTCCACAACCCAGCACACTTCTGCAGCAACCACTACTTGGCCTCTGCCGACTGCTGTTCTGGTGGTCGCTGGTTTGGCGGCTGCTACAACTTTCGGCGGCTGCTACAACTTTTGACAGCTGTGGCTGTTGGTC
>JZKD02S0132300.1:241108-266132 GCA_000966675.3 Picea glauca
ACTACCAATAATTGGTAGTTTGCCTGGTGGATAATTTTCACCGTGATTTGACTGCTTAGTCTACGAAGGTGTACATACCCTCCTCCCTTCAAGATAATGCATATTGAATGTCATGAGCTTGTACTGGAAACTGTGTAAGAGTCTGTTTGAGTATTTTCCTTTCTGTTTTTTAATCAAATAATCTCCTTTAGTCGTCATAAGTTGCTAGGGAATATTGAAAAAAATGTATGTTTTTCGAAGAATACATTTAAGCTTTCAAATGGTAAATAAACTCACTTTAGTGTTGCAGAATGCTAATCACTGATAGATTCATGTATGTTTTTTCGTTATGGAGTTTTTCCTTTTATACCAAGAAAAAGAATTTAAGACAAATTTTGTTCATATCATTACACTAACTTTATACTGGTACACTCTTTTACATAAGAATTTTAGGATGATCCAAGTACCCTAAGCCTAACTTATGAATGAATTTTCGTAGTGATATTATTCTTATGAATGAATACTGTTACTATTCAATGGGACTGTTTCAAGAATAGTCACGATGAACCACAATAATAAAAAAATCATGTGAGTGCATACTGGCATTCTTTACTCCAGTATGAGAGATGTGTAATGTTTGCACCTAATGCTAATCTGACAGGTGGCATAATTAGGTCCAATATAATATTGAAAAAACTGAGAGATGTGTAATGTTTGCACCTAATGCTAATCTGACAGGTGGCATAATTAGGTCCAATATAATACTGAAAAAACAACACAGTAATAAATAAAATATAATGTGTAATATAAAAATAAAATTTAAGAAAATAATACTAAGCATTAATTAATACACACACATACACCAGCGTAGATTCATCTTAAGGTCTTCTAAGTTTTGAGATATTTGCATCTCAATTTCTTTTTGATCTCTCTCGGTGCTTAATATATCTGAAGTTAAGATGGATCTACACTGCTATGTGACGAGTTGAGACCTTCCAAGTGACAGTGAGAACATGGATGCCTAATAAACATGGAGTTACATTTGAACCTTGAGCTTCGCCAACTCAAAATCAAATTATTGCTATTTAAACAAGTGCAAATTTCGAAAAGCTAGAGATCAGATATTACAGAAAACTACAACTGCAATTAGGTACAACCATTAAAGACATGTCCTAGATGTCCATAAAACAAGTTAGATCATCTTCTTTATTTAAAAGCCCAAGTTAGGAGCTTTAATTGGATGTTTCTAGCATTTTTTTTGATAATTTGCCTCTTCTACATGGAACTTTATTTCCCTGGCTCCATGTCTGCTCTTGTTTGGCATCCTGAAGTTCATTTTTGTCATATTTGTTCCATTTCTTAAAATGCTGCAGGCAGGATCTGTCGCATCAGTAGTGTATGTCTTTGTGGGTGGCATTAGCCAAGATTGTTTTGGGGTCTAATGAAATTTTGGCACAATTTGTTCTCTTTCTTATTGGTTTCTTTGAAAGAAGGTATGTCTAGTTTCCATGTCCCCTATTTGAATTTGAGGCCGACAAATCATGCATGATAAACCACAGAAATAGATGTCTGTCTTTGTTCACTCTAATTTACGGAGGGAGACATAGAAACTGGAAAAGAATTTTCTTATTAAAGCTCTATGATTTGTTTATTTGTCAACTTATTTAATGAACTTTGTTTTGGAATTCGATGGAAGGACCATATTTTGTTGATGGAATATGTTATCAATGTTTTATGACGAATTTTGAAGCTACTTCCGCCTCTCGAGGATGTATTTTAATTTTTAACCAATGTTATCAGAACCGGGCCAGTTATTGAACCGATCGACCTCAGAAATCGGAACCAGACTAGAATCAGACAAAACCGGAAAACATTTGGACTACAAAACTGTTTGACTAAAAAATACATAAAATATTCAAATTTTGAAAAAATAATATATATTCATGTGCATCCATGTGAATCCAAACCATTAATACACAAATATGCAAGGTTTCTCATGTATATAGCTAGGGTGCATATAACCAAAATATCACCGAGTGCAATCTATATATGAACCAAAATACATCAACAAAGAGGCTCTAATGATATGAAAAAATCATTTGAATTCCATAATCTACATCCTCAACATTACTAAAAAATGGGATTCCGACTTGATTCACTTGGCCCTAAAGGTACCATCCAACAACAATGTTTCGATCCTCTTTTTGTGGAAGTGGGTTCAAGTCCATCCAAGAAAGGTCTTCATTGTCAAATGTTGCCGGTTGAGTCTACACAACCCACCTTGACGAGAGATCTATTTTATTGATTTTTTTTTTTAAATTTGAGTTTTAGTGGTATCCATTGTCGGTTGTACAATTCCATACGAAACTGACCGGTTTTGGCATTATGGTGAGTTTCTTATGGAATTGACCGGTTTTGGTATGAAACTGGTCAGTTTGGTACAAAACGACCATTTCCAGTTTGAATCCTGGAACCAGACCATTACGACCTAGAAACCAAACAACATACTTTCCATTTTAACGTAGGATTATTTGAATATATTTAAATCCTTAAAAAATGTGTAATTTTACACATTGTTTTCACTTGCATTTCATTCTCTTGCATCTTTGGTTTAGCTTGTTGGCCTTTCCATTACCCCAACTCTCCTTATTTCTTCTTGTAATTTCACTCTCAAAGGGATTTTTTGGCTTTTGGTTGATTGATGGCCAAAGAGAGGAGGATGCATAGAGAGCCATGGGCTACATTGTAACCAAAGATTGCCAAAATAACACTGAACAACCATTCCAAGTTGGTTTTCCCATATGGGTTTCAAGGTAATTACAATGTATGTGTATGGATTTCTTTGTGGTTGTAGAATAATTCATGTGTGAAATTTTGCTCTTATTTTGTTTGATGCCCTGCTTTGAATGTGTTAATGGTCACAATTAAGAATGACAAGGAGATAACACTGTGTATACTCTATTGTTCTACTGGGCTATGCTTAATATGGTGTATGTAGTTGAATTCATGGTTAAAATGGAGAAGTACCCACATAATTTTTTTTTCTATTAATACTCTATATTCCAATGGTTGTTTGGTAATTTTAATGGTGTGAGGATTCATTTAATGGAAATGCTCTGAGTTTTACTTATGTTTTCATTCCTCTTGGTCATTATAGAATCCCAACAACTCTGGGATGCACACTGTTGGTTTATCTATGAGATTCAAGATCTATGGCTCAAATAATATCGTTATTGCACTTTTGTAGAGAGTTTCCAATTCTGTTTTTTCGTGTTTAATTGATTGTTGGTGAAGGGAAATACATCATTTGTTATTTCCATGGTTGCCACATGCCATCTTGTTCTTTGAAGCTTCAATTGTTGTTTGTAGATTGAGGGACCATGCATTACCCAACAAGTAGTCGAAACCTCTCCATAGGTCGTATGGGTTGTTTCTAAGTGTTCGGGGATCGTATGCCTAGTGCTACGTTGAGTCTATTCCTCCATGGGTTTGCTCTTCCCCTACCTACATTGTGTGTACTTAGAGTTGGATTGTCAAGCCATTATTTTAAATTTTGTCTTACACATTGAACTCCTAAGTTCAAGAGAGTATTGTATATTTTGGATTAGAATAATGGCTTGGTTGAAGGTAATAAGCATGGTGGATTAAACAAATAGTTGTTTCCCTTTTGTTTTAAGTTATTTCAGAGACTTGAAAATAATATTAACCATGTATTCTTGTTAGTGGTATGAATGCATTGAATAATGGCCATCTCATGCATACATTAACAAATGGAGTTCAATGATAGCGAAGATTGAATTGGAGTTGATCATAAGCGCAAGAAACTTGTGAAGACACTCAAATTTATATGATAATTGTCGGTGAAGCTCCATCCATGTTTTTACAATCACTTGGAAGAATACATACATATTGATGATTAGTGCCTTGCAATGAAAGTTGTAGTCGAAGCTTGAGTACATACTTATGGTGATTGCAATTGAAGATACATTGAGCTGAGTTCTTGGTTGTCCAAACTTGGCATAACAAGTTGGTAGCAGTGTTCATTTTGTCTAGAAATATGTTTAATGACTATGCATTGTTATCTTACACAACAAAGGTTGATATATTGTTGGCAATAGAAGCAAAGCCACTTGAACTTGTTGATGGTTATTATTGGCCCATGGTACCAAAGCAGTAACCAAGCCTTGAATCCAAGCATAAACATAGCCTTCATGTCCATACAACAATCAAAGAAGCATAATCTTAGCCTTGATCACTTTAATGGATTCTAGCTCAGTTGGATATTCACGTGCAAAGGCGTTGCACCTTAGTGATAGAGCATTTGTAGAGTCTTGGTTTTTCATTGGCATGATTACTATTGTGTTATTAGCTAGTTGATGTGTACAAGTTACACTAAAGAGCAGACCACACCTCTAATATTGAAGAATAGTTGCACTCAAAACTGAACCAAGAACGGAGGCCTTGTAACCATTCTAAACATTGATACCTCTATATAAGTTTTAGAACAAAGAACATAAATTTAATCCGCAAAGTATATGTGTTGGTGAAGTGAGTGGGCTATAAGTCCCCCATTTATGGATCAAATGTTGATCATCATCCCCACATGTTTTTGAATTCACAGTCTAAGATTTATGAACAAAGGCACCTTAAATGAGATTCTTATCTTAAACAATTTCATTTCATTATTAAGTAAAAAGGGGTTGATAATAAAGTCATCAATATGCTGAGTAGACCTCCTTCCAAGGTTTTCCATATATTGTATGCTAGATTTGTTTCATATGATGATTATAAGTCACTTTTGTTGATGATTGCAACTTCATGAGACATTCTCCAGGTCATTCTCCTCTGGACTGAGTTGAGACAATCTGTGAGAATGCCCATGTGATGGGTGAGTCATACTCCTCTGGACTAAGTTGAGATGACGTGTGTGGTCTCTTGTCGTGCTCCTCTGGACTGAGTTGAGATGACTTGAGATGGTCTCCTGTCAGACTCCTATGGACTTAGTTGAGTCGACTTGAGATGGTTGTCCAGATAGTACTCCTATGGAATTAGTTGAGTTGATCTATTGAGAGTGACATCCCTGTGGTTGAGCACAGGGGGACGTGTCCCTAGTGGCAGAGCACTAGAGGATGTGTGAGATCCCTTGCTATATTGTCAAAGAGTAAGACTTTGGTAAAACCTTAATTTGTATTGTAAAGGGTACAAGTCGACCCCACCATGTAAAGATAATTAATATCGTGTAACTATTAATTATATTTATGAGTTGTACAAGTCGGCCCTCTTGTGCCAATAGACACATCCATTTGATGTGCTAGGTCATGTATAAATAAAAGTTAGATCCCCATTGTGGATCACTCACTCATTCATTATCTCAACGCCTACTTGTAGGGATGAAGTGCACACTTCTCTTATGCACATTTTTTCTTGGTCATAGAGCACACTCTTGTGTGCACTAGGGTTTGTGGTGAAAGGGTGATCTTCTCTTGACTCTATAGTAAATGATTGTTGGGTTTTTCCCTTGATTGAGAAGGGTTTTCCCAGGATAACTTCTTGTGTTCTTGTGCATGGTTATTTTTCTTGTGATCTTGGTTGCTGCAACTATTGTATATTGTATTGCTGCATTGTTTATAGAAACTACTCGTCCTTGAGCTTATCATTAAAATTCAACAACTTAATCATTCATATACACACTTTTAACTGGTTCTCACCTCTTTATAACAACCTATTGTAAATTAAACTTCTTTTCTTGATTATGCATTAAGAGATTGTTTGTTATACAAATTGAATCATTATTGTGCTCCATGGGGTTCATCATGTCTCACACCTAATAGAAAGTCATGATTCTCTTCCTATGGTGGTCATTTATGCACATTAAAGACTTTTCAACATTATAGATATATATCTATTAACCTTGTCTGATGAAGTATGTGGAACATTTTATTAGAAAATGTTCATTATGCAATCAATTCAAACCTTCTAATAGAAAGCTTAGCTTGTACCAACTCTAGGTTCCATGATAGCCTTGAGAATCAATGTGAGATAACTCATAGTTCTCTCTATCTAGATCAGCCAGTTCACCCCACCTTGTCCCTACCCCACCCTATCTACTCACCTGACTCCCATCCACCCTAATGACATGACATGACAAGTTATTGTTAATGAGCTTAAACACCCTACCTCTATTGCCACCATATGCATGCATATGAATTTGTAAGAAATAAAATGCTTCACTCATTTGGTACCACTTGTAATGTGGTAGTTTTCACCAACTTGCAAGTCACGCTTCTTGGTAAGGTTACAAATAGGCATCATATTTCTTAATATTTTATCAACCACAACCTCATTATTGTCCTCGTAGATTTCACCATAGTATATACATCCTATCTATTTCGGAAATGATCATTATTTTATATTTCTTACATAGTATATGTGATATAGAATCAAGCTATGCCTATATTTGTTATACATCTTAAACTTGTATACTTTCTCTCTCTTGTGTTTTCTTGTGTGTGAGTATCTTCTTGCATTGTTGGTATTGTGTGCATATTGATTAATATTAGAGCGTAGTAATCATGGCCTCTTGATCTAGTTACCTTGAGGGTTTCTATCTATATCATATCATTAGGCTTTGTACAATCAAGGCCCTAGATCTAATCTTCTTGAGGATTTACATCTCTTAACCTCTACTAGATCTACAAGCTTCTTCTTTTTGGAGTTACGTATTTGGAGCCCTGGACATCCTCTTTTGCTTGGTATAGAGGCCAAGATATCCATAACTTCTTAGTGGTATCTCAAAATCGAGAATGGTAAAGTGCATTGGAAAGCTTGAAGTTAGATCTACTAGATGAAGGGTTGCATAATTATTTCTACCAAGTTTCGAGGCCTAAAAACCACTAAAAAAGATCAACATCACATATTTCATTTTTGACCCAAAACTCACAAATATATGATATGTTGAATCTTGTCCAACATACATTGATTGGCTTTCAAAACTACATTGAAATTGTTCTTATGTAATCTAGAATGCTTGAAAAGGTGGCATACATGAGGAATCAACATATGACTAAGGCGGTAACGGTTCTCTTGAATAAATTATTTTTCGATTATCTTGAAACTAGGCCAAGATCATACACGAAATGATGAGACCAAGGGTAAATTTTAGGGGCTAAATTCCACCAATGGGCTAATTTGCCATGTTTTGTTTTCCAAAAAAAGATTCGCCAATTTTCATTTTTTTTTTAAAAGAATTTGTCCAAGTTCTTTAAGCTAAAAGTGTTTCTTTCTAAATATGGCCAAAATTTTCTAGAAACTATATAAAATCCTTAGAAATTTGAATATTTTTACAAAAATATTGCCAAACATTTTATGATTGACATTTTAAGAATTAATTAGATTTGAAAAGGTTTCTACACTTCAAGGTAGATATGAATCCTTAAAATTTTCCTTGATAAGAGCCTTCCCAAAAAATCTCCTACAACATCATGCTTAGGAGAACCCAATACCACCGATTTCTT
This sequence comes from Picea glauca, assembly GCA_000966675.3. Lineage (NCBI taxonomy): Eukaryota > Viridiplantae > Streptophyta > Pinopsida > Pinales > Pinaceae > Picea > Picea glauca. The sequence goes on from JZKD02S0132300.1 coordinate 248,602, forward strand.
TCTAGGTGTAAGGAAAGGTCCATATCACCCCTATGTTTGATAGCAAATTCAATGGTGAGAATATTGATTCCTAGTTATGTAGTGTGGAACCATATTTCAAGACTCGCGTAAGATTAATGATGTAGAAAAGATCCTCACTTCTTACGTCCATATGGAAGAAATTGCTCTATTGTTGTGGAAAAATCATCAGAATTTGTTGGACATTGAATAAAGGTAGATCACTTGATAAGGTGTTTTCACATTTTCTGTGAAAATGTTGTTCTGCCATCCTAGGTGTTGAAATACTATTTTAGAATTGTTAGGGTCCTACGTTGACTTCCCTACTTAGGGGTACTTAAGACTGTTAATTAATGTATGGGGTCATCCTCTTTAAGCAAGGCCTATTAGGAAGTTGGGGTGCGGTTATTTAATGTAAAAGGGTGATCCTTGTTGAATAAGTCCCACCATGTAGTTTGTACTCATTAATATTGGGACTGCAAGTGGTTAGGGTTTAGATAGTGAGAAACTACTTATAGAGGTAAGACACAATGTAATGTGGTGTGAAGGATTATTATTGTATTGTATCCCCAATGAGTTGGATGTTTCCCCCTCAAAGAGACAAGTGAACATTACTCCCTTTTGGTATATCAATAAAGAGGTCTATTTCTGCAGGTTCTATATTATGGTTTGTCTCTCTTTTATTTCCTATTGTTTACATTTCTTCATATATTTCTCTCAAATTCTATGAATATTCTATTTAAGTACACTGCAAGTGGTATCAGAGGACTTTATGTGCCAACACGCAACATAAATTCATTTTTTATAGGTTAGATACGTGTTCCAACGTCTATAAACACAAATATATGTCTTTCAACAAGTCAACTTATGGATAGGAAGTATACACACAAGGAATACAAGTGGGGTCACTTGGTTGGACACCCTTGTATACCTTTGTAGGTACCTAGCTAGTAGTACTGCATTAGACAAAATCTATTCATAGATTTGATCTTCCATGTACTCTTAGGTATTTAGAATCCCTTTAGGCATACATAAAACCACCCCGACAAAATCCTTTTAGTCATTTGTCACTATAATACACTGAGCACAACACTCGGGGAGATCACTCTCATGTATTGGGGAATCATGTAGTTTGACTAAGGGTATAGTTGATCCTCCTTAGCTAAAGTGTGAAATACTGACTAAGTACTATTATTTGAAACCCTTGTGTATATTATACAACTATAATGCCTAACATTCCCTTTGTCTTACGACCCTGCCAAACCTTTGTTGGATGGAGAATGAAATTCCTACAAAATCTGAAATATCCAAAATTTGAAAATTTTATTAGTACAATAATTCTCCAACAATTAAAAAAAAAGTTCTAGTATTGGTCCGAGGCCTGCTCGAACCATTGTGGGGGACCTATCCCAAAAGAATCCTTCTGGGAAATTGTTCATGTTGGTGTATCTATTTGGTAACCTTTCTAGTGGACCCAAGTTGTCCCATGACTTCCGCTAGATGTTGGTTGTGGAGCATGATTATCTTCTTGATTCAGAGGTCTTTGTTTTCAGCCGTGTTTATAACCCGTGGAGACTTTACACCCTGGAAGAATGTACACTCGTCCACGCGGGGGAGTGCAGAGGGGGGTTACCCCCTCTGCGGGGTTCAGGGGCAAGCAGACCCTCGAAGTAAAAATTGCCTTGTAAATGTATATTGTAATTTCATTGTAAATCTGGACCGTTCATTATAAGGTCGCAGATCTGACGATAGAAGTTATGTTAGGTTTTTTTTCCCTAGAAGACAACCCTCTTTTATGAGGTAAATGTATTGCGGCTATGGATCATTGCGAATATTGTATTTTGAGAGAGGAGACTATGAGAAAAAAAAGAGGAAGTTACAACGGGTTTGCTGTAGGTTGTATCCCTTCATTTGCTGGATAATAATAAAGGAAGGACCTGGCAATTTCTCTGGTGGACGTAGCCCACATTGGGTGAACCACGTATAACTGTGTCTCTATTGTATTGTGTATCTTATGTGTTTTATTTCCGCATTTGTTTTATTTTATTACTCCACGATCATGTTTTTCTAACAACTGGCATCAGATCGAAATGTAACTTGCAGGAAAAGATGGTTCCTGGTTCGAGTGGGAGAAATGGTGGAAGATGGAAAGTTTAGGGTTGATAAATTTAATGACCAAAACTACCAATTATGGAAGATGCAGATGGAAGATTATTTATATCAGAAGGATCTATTCCTACCATTGGGTGGAATAACAAAGAAGCCGATGACCATGAAGGACGATGAATGAGAGGTTCTTGACATAAAAGAACTAGGAACGATATGACTAAGCCTGACAACATCGACGACTTTCAATATTTCGAAAGAAAATACAACGAAGGAGCTGATGGATGCATTGGCTAAACTGTATGAAAAAGCCTCGGTGTCCAATAAGGTATTTCTAATGAAGAAAAATGTCAGAAGGTGGGTCTGTTGTAAATCATTTAAATGAATTTAATACGATTACTAATCATCTAAATTCTGTAAAAGTGGACTTTGATGATGAGGTCAAGGCTCTTCCAATATTGTGCTTATTGCCATAAAGTTGGAATGGCTTGGTCATGTCTGTAAGTAACTCTGTCTTTTATTCAAACACTCTAAAATTTGATGATGTTGTTGGTGTTATCCTTAGCGAGGAAATGCGACGGAAAAGCACAGGTGAAATATCAGGTAATGCGTTGACTGTGGAGAATAGGAGAGGACACAAGGATAGAGGAAATATTCTAGGAAGGGCAGATCCAAATCTAGACTGGGAAAGATAGAGTGTTGGAATTGTGGGAAGAAAGGACATCTAAAGAAATATTGTAGAGCTCCAAAGAAACAAAGAGATGGACGGCAGGAGAAAAATCAGGAAGCAAATGTAACAGGTGATATGTTACAAGATTCTTTGATTCTTTCTGTAGATAATATTTCTAAGTCTTGGGTAGTAGATTTAGGGGCTTCATTTCATGCCACACCCCAAAAGAAACATTTTCTAGATTATGTTGAAGGTGATTTTGGATAGGTTCATTTGGGTGATGATGCACCATGCAAAATTGTTGGAATGAGAAAGGTAAAAATAAAGCAAAGGAATGGAAACCAATGGTTGTTGAAATAGGTAAGATATGTTCCAGATCTAAGGAAAAATGTAATTTCAACAAGGCAGTTGGAAAGTGAAGGTTGTATATTCATATTTACAGATAAGGTGTGGAAGGTCACCAAAGGATCATTGGTGATAGAAAAATGAGAGAAGGTAGGTACATTGTATTTATGTACTGGTAATACTGACTTTTCTATCTCATTAACTTCTACAGGAGTGGATACAACACTGTGGCATCATAGTCTTGGACACATGAGTGAAAAGGGGATGCAGATACTTCACAAAAGAAATTTGTTGCCAGATCTTAAACAAATTGATTTGACTTTCCGTGAGCATTGTGTTTATGGAAAAAAGAAGAGAGTCGGATTTCTTAGAGTTGGAAAAGAAAAGAAGAGTGAAATGTTAGAGATTGTGCATACATATGTATGGGGACCAACTCAGGTATCATATCTTGGTGGCTCTCATTATTAAGTTACTTTTATTGATGATGGAATTAGAAAAACTTGGGTTTATTGCATTTGACAAAAATATGATGTTTTTGATATTCTTAAGAAATTGAAAGCTTTGGTTGACAATGAGACATGAAAAATGTTGAAATGTCTTAGATCAGACAACAGAGGTGAATATTGCAACAAGGAGTTTGATGATTACGGTTCATACCATGGGATTCGTAGAGAGAAGACAATTCCAGGAACACCACAAGAAAATGGTGTGTCAAAAAGGATGAATAGGACAATCATGGAGCGTGCAAGGAGTATGAGATTTCATGCTGGTTTTCCCTTACAGTTATGAGCATATGTTGTAGATACTGCTGTTTACTTAATAAACAGAGGACCTTCAAGATCTTTGGATGGTAGAATTCCAGAAGAGGCATGGATAGGTAAAAAGGTAAAATATTCTTTTTTGAAGACTTCTGGTTGTGAATCATTTGCCCATATTGATAAAGAAAATAGAACAAAGCTTGAGGAAAAATCCAAGAAGTGTACCTTTATTGGATACAATGTTAATGATTTTGGTTATAGCTTATGGGATTATGAAAATAAAAAAATCATTAGAAGTAGAGATGTCATATTCAATGAGAAGGTCATGTACAAAGATCAGTTGCAAGGAAAGAGACAGGAAAAAGAAAAACCAGAATACACAGTGCTTGATGAGATCACTGAAAAAGAAATTCGAAAGGTATCAGAAAATCAAAATTTACAGCAACAGGATCAACATGTACTTCAAACTCCTGCAAGTGTTGTTGGAAGATCTACCAGGTTAAGTAGACCCCCTGAACGATACTCTCCTTCATTGTATTATTTATTGTTGATTGATTCTGGTGAACCAGAATGTTATGCAGATGCAATGTAGGTAGACACCAAAAATTAGTGGGAGCAAGGCATGAACGATGAAATAGATTCCTTGGTAAATAACCAGACTTGGGACTTGGTTTAGTTTCTTGAAGAAAACAGAGCATTGAAGAATAAATGGGTTTACAAGTTGAAGGAAGAAGATGGAGGAAAAAAATGATACAAGGCTAGATTTGTTGTAAAGGGGTTTGCACAAAAGAAATGTATAGATTTTGATGAAATATTTTCTCCTGTTGTTAAAATGACTTCAATTAGGACTATTTTAAGTCTTGTGCCAGTAGAATATTTGCATCTTGAATAGTTAGATGTAAAATCAACTTTTCTCCATGGGGATTTGGAGGAAGAGATTTATATGCAACAACCACATGGGTATGAGGTCAAAGGGAATGAAAATTTGGTATGTAGCTTGAAGAAGAGATTGTATGGCCTAAAACAAGCTTCAAGGCAGTGGTATTTGAAGTTTGATAGGTTTATGACAGAACAAGGTTATAACAAATGTTATTCTGATCACTGTGTTTATTTTAAAAGGCTAGAAAATGGAAGCTATATTATCTTGCTATTGTATGCAGATGACATGCTGGTTGCAGGGTCTAATATGCAGGATATAAATGTGCTAATTAAGAAATTATATAATTCATTTGCAATGAAGGATTTGGGTGCTGTAAAGAAAATCCTTGGTATGAGAATAAAAATAGATAGGAAAAATCGCAAATTGACATTGTCTCAGAGTGAGTACATAGAGAAGGCGTTGGAGAGGTTTAGAATGCAGAATGAAAAACCAGTTAGTACACCTTTGGCCAACCATTTCAAATTAACTAAGGAAATGTGTCCCAAGACACAAGAGGAGATAGAATACATGTCCAAGGTCCCTTATTAATCAATAGTTGGCAGCTTAATGTATGCGATGGTTTGCACAAGACCAAATATTGCACATGCATTGGGAGTTGTGAGCAGGTATATGAAGAATCTAGGTAAAGAACATTGAGAGGCAGTAAAGTGGATTTTCAGGTATTTGAAAGGTACTGCTACTCATGCATTATGTTTTGGAGGTTCAGACATTGTTCTACATGGATATGTTAATTCAGATATGGCAGGTGATAAAGATAGCAAGAGGAGCACCATGGGGTATGTTTTTACTATAGGTGGAGCAACAGTAAGTTGGATTTCAAAACTACAAAAGGTTGTTTCACTTTCAACAACAGAGGCATAGTATGCTGTTGCTACAGAGGCTAGTAAAGTGATGATTTGGTTACAGAGGTTTATGGAGGAATTGGGAATGAAGCAGGTGAATAACAGGTTGTACTGTGACAGTGCGAGTGCCATTCATCTTGCAAATAACTCAACCTTCCATTCAAATACTAAGCATATACAACTCAGGTACCATTTCATATGATCCTTCTTGGAAGATGGACATTTCAAGTTGGAAAAGATACACACTAGCCAGAACCTGCAGACATGTTTGTTGACGATTACAGCTTCGTGAGACATCCTCTAGGACACAGACTGAGTGAGTCTATCTATGAGAGAGCCCATGTGTTGGGTGTTCCCATGAGATGGGTGTGTCGTTCCTCTCTATACTGAGATGCGACAATGTGTGCCCCTGTGTGGGGTGAGGATGCCCATGAGTTGGGTGTGTCGTTCCTCTCTGGATTGAGATGAAACGATGTGTACCCCTGTGTGGGGTGAAGGTACCCATGTGATGTGTGCGCGTCAGAATTTGGACTGAGTTTTTATGACGTGTGGTCTTCTTCCTTGTGGAATCAGTTGTGTCAGGCTTGAGGTGGTACTCCAGATGATTCTTTTGTGGACTCAGTGAGATAGAGATCTATTGACTAGGACGTCCCTGTGGCCGAGCACAGGTGGACGTGCCCCTAGTGGCTGAGCACTAGTGGATGTGTGAGATCCCTTACTATATTTTATGAGAGTAATATTTACCTGTGACCCTAATTGTGATGTAAAGTGTACAAGTTGGGTTTTTCTCCCTTGTTGAGAAGGGTTTTCCCAAGATATTTCTTGTGTTCTTGTGCATGGTATTTCTTCTTGTGATCTTGGTTATTGCAACAATTGTGAATGGTGTAGCTACAATTGTTTATGGTTCAAGTACATGAATAAAATGAAATAAACCTCATGCTTGAGCCTAGGATAGTGAAAAGTCAACATGGTATTAGCTCATAGGTGTTGAAGAACCCATTGCACAAGCAATAAATCCAATCGTCCTCTCTTTTGCAGAACTGTACGACCTCCTGGGGTTTCCAGAAATCCGTACGACCCTCTCTTGTTTGGCTATTTCATCACTTTATACTTCAACATTGGGGACAAAAATTGTATAGAAGTGTACGAACTCCTTCAACGCACCTCCAGAGACTCAGAGTGAAATTCCGAGAATTTTTATTTTTGTCCCTAGGGTTTCGCAATTTTCTGCAGAAAATTTAGATCTAGGGTTTCTGTAGCCATTGAAGGAGCTTTTCAACTCACTAGTGTTCTTCTGAATTTCAAGGATTATTGTTGACAGTCATAAGCCTAACAAAACCTAAGGTTGCTGGCCTAGCCTAGTCGTTAGGTTTTCTAGCCCAGTTGGCAAGGGTTTGTGAAGAAACTGAAAATATTATGAACAAAACCTTGGTGGAAGATAGGCTTGATAGATCAAGCAACTTCAGTTCTTGGAAGTCAAGACTTCAGGTCACCCTTGAAGATGAAGACTTATTGTGGGTGATACAAAAACGTTTACCATAGACAATTACCGATGAAGAAAAGGAAGAAAGGAAGGAAGATGATGTGAAGGCAAGGAAGATAATCATCTACTCAGTAAGAGATCATCTCCTACCTTGTATTTCCAACATGAAGACAACTTATGAAATGTATGAAGCATTGAAGAATATGTTTGAGAGTAACAACACCCTTAGAGCTCTTACATTGAAGGGCCAACTTCAAAATATCAAGATGAAAAAAGGTGACACCGTGGCTACCTTCTTCATGAAGATGTCAGAGATTGGAGATCAACTAGGTGCCATTGGAGAAATAATATCAGACAAAGAGCTTGTTTTTGCCACTCTCAATAATCTTCCAAAACATTGGGAACCATTTCTTCAAAGTATCAGTGGTAGAGAACAACTACCTACTTTTGATCGACTATAGACAGACTGTACTAGGAAGAGATTAGACATATAGCTAGAGGAGTGGAAGACTACCCTCATGATGAAAACCATGCTCCTACACTTCATACAAAGAAAGGAGGAATAAATAAAAGAAACTTCAGACAAACATTCAAAGACGAGAAGAATTTAGGTTATCAGAGAAGATACATGTCAAAGATCCAATGCTTAAGATGTGACAAGTATGGACACATTGCGAGAAATTGTCCTACCCGGAAGAAAGAAAGACAATATGCTTAAACTGCTGACATGGATCTAGACCCACCTCAGAAAGTTGAAGATGTGAGAGATGAGGATTACTTCCTCTAAAAAAAAATACAATATTGAGCACGACTGTAGACTAGGGTAAGTTTTTGTACTACTTTCCTTATTTGATTAAACTTTGGTTGCTTGCATTTTTATAATGAAGGGTATTATCCCTGGTATGGGAGCCCCCTTGACTTGGACCATTATCCCTGGTACGAGAGTCCAAATTTTCTTGGTTGGTTATTATCCTAGTACAAGAGGCCATTGTGGTTGTTGTCCCTATGGGAGGCCATCTTGGTTATTATCCTAGTACGAGAGGCCAACAAAGTACTGTAGAGTTAGTAGAGGACCTAAGAAGACATGGAATGTCTCCAGGTTAGCAACACAGAAAAAGGAAGATGTCTATGTTTCAAAATTTAGAGGGAGTCAAACGATTTGAGAAGAAGGAAGAGACAATACCTTCTCCCCCTTCAACAGTTCAGAGGGAGACAGCCATTGATCCAATCAATCAAATTTCTCTAGTTGATGTTCCTATAGATATTGCAGTAGGCCATAAAAGGCCTGTTGGGGCTCGACAAACTCCGAAAGAGGCAGAGGGACATGTAGCCCCTCGAGGCACATTCCGAGAGAGAAAGAGACCAAAGAGTTTTTCGAGCTATTTTTCAGCCATGAGCCGCATCATTGATACCGAGCCTTCTTGTCATGGAGAAGCAACAGGTCAGCAGGTATGGAAAGATTCCATGGCAGAAGAGTATCAGTCCATCTTGAAAAATGATGTGTGGGATATTGTTCCGAGACCAGAAGGGAAGTCTGTAGTAACTTCCAAGTGGATATATAAGATCAAGCATGCAGCTGATGGAAGTGTCGAGAAATATAAAGCGATATTTGTAGCCAGAGGATTCTCACAGGTGGAGGGAATTGACTATGAGGAGACATTTTCTCCAGTAGTCCGATACACTTCCATCTATACTATCATTGCACTACCTGCATCCATGGGTTGGAAACTACATCAGCTGGATGTAAAGACAACATTTCTCAATGGTGATATTGATGAAGAAGTTTACATCAAGAAACCAGAAGGATTCATGATACACAACGAGAAAACTCATGTGTGTAGGTTGAAGAAAACCTTGTATGGACTAAAGCAGGCACCTCGTGCTTGGTACGAGAAGATGGATGGATTCTGGATGAGTTTGGGCTTTAACAAGAGTGTTGCTGATCCAAACCTATATTATCATATCGTTGGTGATGAGTGCCTAATATTGGTCCTATATATGGATTACTTATTCCTCACCGATTCAGAAAGACTTATTGTTGAATGCAAGCAAGCATTGACTTCTGAATTTGAGATGAAGGATCTGGGTATGATGCACTACTTCTTGTGACTAGAAGTATGGCAGAGGATTGATGATATTTTCCTGAGTCGAGGAACTGCAAATCCATGCCTACACCAATGGTGATGGATTTGAAGAAGATGAACGATGCTTCTACTGATTCAAACGAGATTGATCCACATTTATACCGACAGTTGATTGGATCATTGATGTATCTGGTTGACACCAAACCTGATATATGCTATGCAATGAATGTACTTAGTAAGTTCATGAGTCATCCGAGACAGACTCACTGGATAGCAGCAAAGCATGCATTGAGATATCTACGAGGCACAGTTGGATATGGCCTGAGATATGCCTCCAGTGTAGACTTGAGTTTGCAGGGATATGTCAATGCAGATTGGGCAGGAAGAGCAGTGGACTGGAAGAGCACATTCGGTTGTTGTTTTACCTTGGGGCCTGCCATGGTTTCTTGGTGCAGTAGGAAACAAATCTCTGTGGCCTTGAGTACCGTAGAAGAAGAGTATATAGCATTGAGTGTGGCAGTCCACGAAGTAGTGTGGGTTCACAAGCTCCTGACAGATTTATTTGATCATGAGATGGATCCTACCATTATTCATTGTGATAACCAAAGATGTGTGAAGCTCTCTGAGAACCCTGTGTTTCATGATAGATCGAAACAAATTGAGATAAAATATCATTATATCAGAGACATGGTGCAGAGGAAAGTAGTACGCGTGCAATACCTTCCTACACATGAGCAGATTGCAGATATCTTCACCAAACTGCTTGCCAAGACAAAGTTTGAGTACTTCCGTGAGAGACTTGGCCTGGTGGAGAATGCCTCCCTAGATAAGAGGGACTGTTAATTATTACAACTTCATGAGACATCCTCCAAGACAGATACTGAGTGAGTCTACCTGTGAGATGGGTGTGTCGTTCCTCTCTGTATTGAGATGAGACGATGTGTGCCCCTGTGTGGGGTGAGGATTCCCATGAGTTGGGTGTGTCGTTTCTCTCTGGATTGAGATGAAACCATGTGTACCCCTGTGTGGGGTGAAGGTGCCCATGTGATGGGTGTGCGTCAGACTCTGGACTGAGTTGTTATGACGTGTGGTCTCCTACCTTGTGGACTCAGTTGAGTCAGGCTTGATATGGTACTCCAGATGATTCTCCTGTGGACTCAGTGAGATAGAGATCTGTTGAGTAGGACGTCCATGTGGCTAAGCACAGGTGGACCTGCCCCTAGAGGCTGAGCACTAATGGATGCGTGAGATCTCTTGCTATATTGTCTGAGACTAAGATTTACCTGTAGCCCTAATTTTGATGTAAAGGGTACATGTCAGCTCCACCATGTGTGAAAGATAATTAATGGTTATTGTAATAATTAATTATTTTCTGAGTTATTGAGGTCGACCTTGTTGTGCCAATAGACACCACTTTTGGTCGATCCAATCTAGTATAAATAAAGGTGATTTCCCCATTGAGGAAACACACAAGTCACTTTTCATTTGGAAATTTTAGCAAGTACATATTCTAGGGCTGAAGTGTGCACCTCTCTTGGGCTGAAGTAACGCACCTTTCTTGTGTGCATTAGGGTTTCATGGTTGGAGGATCTTCTCTTGAGAATATAACAAAGGATTGCTAGGTTTTTCTCCCTTATTGAGAAGGGTTTTCCCAAGATATTTCTTGTGTATGGTATTTCTTCTTGTGATCTTGGTTATTGCAACAATTGTGAATGGTGTACCTACATTTGTTTATGGTTCAAGTACATGATTAAAATGAAATAAACGTCATGCTTGAGCCTAGCATAGTGAAAAGTCAACGATGTTAACTAAGGGAGTAACCGGGGAGAAACTGAGTTCCTGCTTAGTTTCAGTTGGTTTTCAAGCATAAAGGTGAAGATGAAGATGAAAAATTTTCCAGGTCCAAGAAGGTTCATTGTCCAACAGAGACAACATCAGTGGAGTTGTTGAGATCAATCTCCAAGTGGGAGATTGTTGGTTGTGGAGTTTGATTATCTTCTTGATTAAGAGGTCTTTGTTTTCATCCATGTCTATACCCCAAGAAGTCTTTACACCCCGGAAGAATGTACACTCTTCCATGCGGGGGAGTGCAGAGGGGAGTTACCTCCTCTGGGGGGTCTGAGGGCGAAGCCCCCGAAGGAAAAATTGCCTTGTAAATGTATATTGTAATTTCATTGTAAATATGGACCGTTCATTATAATGTTGTAGATCTAATGGTAGAATTTATGTTAGAATTTTTTCCCTAGAAGGAAACCCTCTTTTTTGAGGGAAATGTATTGCGGCTATGGATCATTGCGAATATTGTATTCCGAGAGAGGACACTGTGAGAAAAAGAAGACAACAAGTTTGCTGTAGGTTGTATCCCTTCATTTATTGGATAATAATAAAGGAAGCACCTGACAATTTCTCTGGTGGACGTATCCCACATTGGGTGAACCACGTATATCTCTGTCTCTATTGGATTGTGTATCTTCTGTGTTTTATTACCACATTTGTTTTATTTTATTGCTCCTCGATCCTATTTTTATAACACTAGAATGGAGACTAAACTCACCGGCTTGAAAGACAAAATCAATAGACTCATTGAACTAGAAGACAAAATAGATAGACTCCCTAGTCTAGAAGATAAAATAAAACCCGTTGTCTCATAGTCAACATTCCATACCAATCTCAACAACCAAATGTCCTCCAAAACATCCGTTAGCAATCAATTGAATATTTGGAATGATAGGATAGGGTCGATTGATAGTGGGTAATGTTTAGTGAATAGTGGTAATCACATTGGGCCATCCTTTAATGAAACTCAAACCCATATGATGTATAAATTGCCTAAGGTTGATCTTAATGATTTCGATGGCTCCAATCCAAAAGGATGGATGAATTAGATGGAGCATTATTTTTCCCACTAGGGTATTGATGATGAAAAAATGCAACTCCAAGTGCATTTGTTATATCTGGACAAGGAATGTTGGTGGTAGCGGTAGTGGCATAAGAAGGGACATGGGGGGTGCATTACATGGAACTAGTTTCTTAAGGACATTTATGCTATATTTCAAACCAAAACTCTTTTTTCGGGGATGTTAACCAAGTTGTGCCAAATCAACATAGTGAAAGAATTTATTGCTTCCTTCAAGAGATTGAGAACTAGAATAGAATGTATGACTGGTGAGTTCTTCAATGAGTGTTTTATCAATATCTCAAAGAGGAGATCAAATATAATAGAGATGTCCCACCCAATTACATAGTTGGAGGCTTCTCATCTAGCTAAAAAGGCGAAGGTGGTGGTCACAACCTAGAACAAATGACCCAATTTTGTTCCACAACCATGTCCCCCATTTGTTCCTCCAACTCCTTCTCGGCCCCTTCAGGTCCACAAGTTGAAGCCAACAAAAGTAATGGAATATTAACATCTCAACCTCTGCTATCACCGTGATGAATTTGTTCAAAGGGAATAAATGTAAGGAATATAAATTATTTGTCATAGATGTCTCATTGGGCATGTTTAAGGAAATTCTAGAGGAAGGCATGATTGAGATGGATTTAAAGACTAAACCTCCTCTTGATGAAGTACCCACTCAGGAGCTTCCTTCTGAGGAACCCAAAATTTCCCTCCATGCTCTTTTAGGAATTACTATGGAAAATTCAAGAATTGTTGCTCGAAGCAAATTCATAAATTTCACCTCAACCTTGAGGTTTTCTTGGATCTATAAACCAGAATTATTAAATTATAGCAATAAATACTTATCTTCTCTTCTGCCCAAATCACAAGGAAATCCAAGAAAATGAATACCAATCAAGTGTGCTTCAACGCAAAAATGTTTTATCCCTTAGGGAACACTTAGCAAATTACAAATTTGAAAATGACTTAGTGCATTAGATCATTATAGAGAAGTAATTCTACCCCGCTTTAGCTTCTAGATGTTTGTTAAATCACTTCATAAATTCTACTCCATGTTATGTCAAATTGGTAAGCATAGTTAGCACTAGAAACTTATCAATCATCAAGATAACATAAGCTAAAATTAAAATCTACAAGTACACAAATCTTGGATAACTAGAACACTTCATCTATATATAGATAAGATGACATACAAGTACATACCCCAACTTAATACAAGCTAGACCTACAAGTCAAACTCTCCAAATCCTATCTAAGGCATCCACCAAAATAGCAAACTCTACTCACCAACTTCTTCTAGCTAGGAATCTCTCCCAACTAACATTGGTTGCTCCACCAAAGATCCTCAACAAGAAAGTATAACACATTGGAAATTCCTTGGGACTTTCACCGACAATGTGAGATTTGTAACACATGCATCCATGAGACGAGAATAAATTCTTTCCTTTTAATATTTGAAAACCTGCATTTGCATCCACAACAATAAATATTAGGGAACAAAATTAAATTCTAGAAAATGATATAGTATTATTTACTTCACTGACCTTAGATGAATCTATCTACATGCATGTAGGTATTTACCTGGTTGTTTACCAACATAAATCTAGACGATGATACTCTTAACATAAAAAACAAACCTGTCCACCAAATCAAAAGGTTGTGGGACTTTGGTTATATGAACAAAATGACAAATGATATCTTTGGAGAGTTTTATTAAGTACTAGGTCTCAATTCAATTGAAAGATCAACTTCTCTACATAAGCATACCCACATATTGGTATTAAGATGCTTTGTTATATATGCACATAAATAACAACCACCCAAGTAAGAATTTAGTTAATCTCTTCCTTCTGGTCCACATCTCTCCACTAGTAGCATAGCAATAATGACACTAATCATCTTAGCTAGGCATATGCTAGTCGAAATACATACATTCACAACAATAATAGTTGAAGCAATATTTCCCCATAAGCACGTCTTTCATTATTTTCTTGCATATATAATAATTCAATTTTCATGGAATTTGTAGACCGCCATAAACCCTATTGTGAATAGTTGGCGAAACTACTAAATTAACTTCTTTGACACCACATACATTGCAAGCAGTTGCTTAAATTATATTTTCATTGTCATAAATTAATTGTTAAAGATGTCCAAAATTAGTCATAACTCACCAATGAAAATGCATGAATTTTGAAAAATCACAAGGTTGAAGTAATGTATTAGTTATCACTTTATTTGTATTTATAGCCATTTTCCCCTCATGATGGTAAGTAGCTTCATTAACTAAATCTCTTGTAGAGATAATATAAAGTACTTGGAATTGATTTGTTTGTGGAAGTACTACATACACATCTCCTCCCAAACCCTCTTTCTTTGTCTCATCACGGTGCATGCATGCTAGACTTGAATGCTTATACACACCACCCAACAAAATATATACGAAATTAAAAATGCATATAGTCGCTTACCCAGAATAAATTTGTGCATGAACAATGTATTTGTCACCCATTTCAATGTCTTGATTGATCTTTATCATATGATTTTCTTTGCATTAATTGAGACAAACACGTAATATTTTTCTATATTGAATATCTCATAATATCATATCATATAATATTGGATTAATTGACACAAACAAGCAATATTTTTCTATATTGAATATCTCATGATATCATATCATATACTATCGGATCTCATGATATCATATCATATACTATCGGATCTTATTGAGGGATTGAATCCTAGGACCACCTAAAAATACTTTGTTACCATCACCTACTCTTACCAATATTCATTCAACAACAAAAATGCTTACGAAAACTAAATGTTGGACATAGGTATTACTAATTCAGTCAAAGCATTATTTTTTTATGCATGCAGGTATAAAAACATTTATCATACCTTAGTATAAATGAACAAATTGATTGTGTATAAAATGAACTTCTTCATTAAATTGAATATGAATATTATTGGAAATACATGGATAATTTTTCATCTTCCATTCCCGTTGAAGAAAATAAAGAATAAATTAATTTAAAAATTGGGAAAGAATAAATTAATTTAAAAATTGGGTCATGTCCAAAACCACTTAGTCCAAAAAATGAAAATCTAGTAATTTCAACGATGCATGCATGGATATTGCACTTGCCCTTGCTTTCTTTGCACCTCCAAAGATTCTATTTCTTTGTTGGTTTACAAATATTCAATTTGTATGACGTACTTGTACCCTCTTGTGAACAATAGTGTATAATCTATTTTTACGTTTAGTGCTTTGGTTTTGAATTTGGAAAAATAAATACCAGTTCATATATATCACTCGAACAAAATTATGTTAAACCCTAAAAATATAAGTTTATCTAGCAGACGATGAAACCTCTATTCTTTGTTGGGTTACTTTGTGTGTACTATAAGTTCTCTAATGACATACATTCCCACCACATGCTCAAACAAACTTCTCTTATCTAAGATTTGTGTAATACAATTCCCCTCCACGAGTTCACCTAGAGTTGTACCTCTTTAATAAGTGGAAAACTCAACTTCTTTTACATGGAATTTTTTTCACAAATTTGGTAGGACTTTTGTTTTAAGTTATAATTTCACTTGATTGATGGGAACTTTGGTTATAAAAATTTGTTGTTGAATATTTTGTCCCAATTCAAGATGACCCAAGAGACTTAAATTTCAAAAAAATGGACAAATTAGGAGAGAACTATGCCTCACCTATAAAAATATAAACTCACCAAAAAAATATTGAATTTGCCCACTTATTAACTCCTTTCGACTCTACTCACTCAAACATAACATGAAAAATTATTCTTAATGAACACTTATAAAAATCCAACTCACTTTATTACGATGTAGTCTAGAGGGCTAATAGTTTCAACCTTTTATGATTCCCACCCGATCACTCATTTCAGCGACTGCATCCTCCAGTGATTCCATTCCACCAAACAACATCACACAAAATGTCGTTAGCACCGTGACTCACCTTTTCCATCCACATAGCTCTTGAAATCTAACCATGTTGACATACAAGATGTGAGGTACACATGGCATGTTTAATGGTGGAACCACCTTATTCCCTACAACGCGCTTTCTTCAAATTTTCAAAATCCCCTTGACCAAATCTATGTTTTATTTTGGATTCTCTGTTTTATAGTTGAAGCATGATTCTTTCATTCACCAAGAGGCCATCATGAAGAAACACGAGTGGGAGAGGAAAATGAAGATATTGGGCAACAATAGGTACATAATAATAATATGTTTATGGGTGATTTCCTTTTCCATTCTCAATCTTCAATGGTAGTGGTCAACAACATTTATTTAGGGGGATTAAGTGATCATCAGATCCATAATACTAGTCTTTAATTAGTAACTCCCTCACATGCGTACACAAATTGTATCATAGTTTTTGCTGTTTGTAATACTTCTTTCTCAAATTTTAGATCCAAGGCACTAGAAATTGAAATGCAAGTTTGATTAGAAAAGTTGAAGTTGAATATTTTGCTAGGGTTTTCAATTGTAAACTTTGCACAAATAGAGACCCAGGGGGAAATTGTGACGACTTTCAGTCCTATCTCGAGAATACTCAATTTGTTGAGAGAGGTTTGGATCTATTCAATTCCTTGCAGTGGTATAATCCTTTGGTCACTAACGCTTTCAATGCATTTAACCAAGAGTTCAATATTTAACCATAGGACCCCCTCAAAGGGCCACAAGATTGAAAAGCATGCATGTACTTTATTTCTTTAGGAAGAAAAGGGGTAAAAAAAATATGATAAACACAAGATGAAAACAAAATGAATGTCCAATAGTCTAGTGGCACAATCTATCCAAAGTCAGGAAGATCAATAGTTAGAGATATGTAATGTGGAAGAATATTTATCAAAGATATCCGATGGCAATGATAACAAGACATGCCTAGAAGGAGACACCAAGTGTAAGTAAATCTATTTCAATTTAAATATCGTGGGTTTCATATTTAGTTGTCAATTGTATGATTTTTATATGCATTTTGCAAGGATAGAAAGATCATAAAATAGTGGAAGAAAAAAATGGAAAAGGGGTCTAGATATGCCTTCAAATTATATTGGAGACCATTGTTTTGGAGGATGGATACAAATGGCACAAGTATGGGATAAATCTTGCTAAAAGTATCCCTCATCCTAGATATGACCTCTTCTCACTACATAGAATTTTCTAGCTATAAGTTATACCAAAGCATGGGATTAGGGAATTTGTTTCATTATTGGTTTGGCATTCTATGAGATAAGAAAGGGATATTTGTTGTTGTACACTAATAAATCAATTGCTTTCCATGGATGTCCCTAAATTGGACGTAAATAAATGTTTCAGGTATCCTTGATGTAGAATGAATTTGTTTAACATCTATTATAGATGCCCA
>JZKD02S0132300.1:267955-294924 GCA_000966675.3 Picea glauca
TTGATCCCAATCGAAAGGTAATATGATATGATAATTCATATGAGTCCACATGTCCAAGCCTTACCTACCAAATCTTCTTTTAAAATTATTTTCCTCCCTAATAAATCAACACCTAGAAGAATGAGAACCATTGATTAGTTTGATCTCATGTCTCTCCATATTTTGGAGTTGATCCTCCAAACTTAACAACACAAAATATGAGAACGAAACATAGTTGTTGATCCACATTGATTAAACAATAACCCAACCATCAAAAGAAATATTAACGACAAATTTTAATTGTTTATATTAATAATGCATGGTTCTCATGAATTGAGCCTCTATCATCCCTGAAATAGGAGTAAAATGAAAACATAAGGTTTACGATCATCAACAAACCCCATAGAAGCACTTTGTGTGACATAAATCCTTTGAAAGAAAGGAAGCTATGTGTTGATTTTATGACAACACAAGCTCTTACTTGGCGACAATACCTCTCTATGAGGAATTAATAACACTGGAATTTCTACTTTCCTACAACTCCATATCCATATAACAAAGCCATGTGTATTGAAATCCAAGAACAAATAACTATACTTCTTGCAAAGTCCATAAAATTAACTTATTGAAAACAATTAAACTAGAATCATAAATAAATCTAAAATATATATGTACAATGGTGAGGCACTAGACATCTCAAGATATGAAATGTCTCAAATGTTGTCTATTGGCAAGTAATTTGACCTCCTCACCATAAAAAATTCTTCCCAACCAATGCTTTAATCACAAAAGATTCTTACCAAAAATGGCCAAATTTCTCATGTTGATCTAAATTGGATCATTATATTATTTTTCATCTATCTCAATGCTTTCAGAGTGGAAAAAATGGAGGAATTCACTTGCAAGGTCATTTCAGTGGCAGGTCCCAATTTGGAAAATTGGGGTCCAAAACCTTTCAGAGCCATTTTGAGGCATTAAACGATGATTTTTGGGGTTCTAGTATCCAAAATTTGTGCACACCCCCTTAAAGGTGTTCTACACTCCGAGACCATTCCAACGGTGGAGACTGTGAGTTAATCAGAGTATGTATGAAAAAGTTATGCCTCCTGCGAGTTGAGCTATCGTGTTGACCACAATGGTACAAGAGGATGCCACGTCAGCCCCCATTACTCATGCATATGGGGCTAACCACATGAGGAATTTCAAGAAAATTATATAAGGTTGAAAACCCTACCACAATTGAGGGTTGAGAAAGTAAAAAACCTACCCCTAGATGGCTATCGAGCTATGTTAAATACCAGGCCACTAGGAAAACAAGGGGTTCCATTCTATGTTATTGTATTTTGTTCCATAGTAGAGAAAAACAACTGAGAGTGGGAAATTAGAGAGCATAAAAGAGGGGGTTAATGTTCTGTAGCAACCTAACATGCCACAGGTATCAAGTAACTCCATAGAGAGTGCCTTCTCCTTTGTACTTGCATTATTTCCATACCAGAGAAAATAGAGCAGAACAACCTCACCTTCTAGCTGGGTTTTCTCCCTTAAGGGTTTCCCAGAGAAAATATTTGTGTTATCTTGTGGATGGTGAGTGATTATATTTTATTGTTCTATGTTTTTTGCATTTGATCTATTTCATGCATAAGAAGAAAATAAATAACTAAATATTTGAAAATCTAAAGGAATTTAATCTTCATAGTGTAGATTTTAGTTTTATTTATCAGACCCGTTGTGACGAACTGTTCCGGTGAAATATCCACGACAATTTACAGATCATATTGGTATCATAGCAGGTTTTTATTTTGGGTATTTTTGGGAAGTTGCAGGATCCAGGAATCAACTTAAAGAGAAGTCACAGAAACCCTATCCATGGTAGACGATTCTATTCATAATAACCCTCGAGATCTAGCAAAAGAAATATTTGAGAGGTTGGAAGTGCAAGTTGCTAACATCCGTTGCAGTATGAACCTCCTCATGGAGACTCTAGCAAGAAATCTCAGTCTGTTCAAAGATGACGGGGGATCTAATTGAAAGATCATATTGGAGGGGAAATCGAGAGATCATGAAGACTCAGGAAATGAGTTGTGGAAAGAGTTCGAGAAAGAGAAGTCGAGTTTGAGTGCCATGAACCCTTCACAGTTTCTATTTAATATGGAGGTGAAAGTGGAAATAAATCCATACCAATGTGAAATCGATGTGTTAAAACTGAATCATTGGTTGCAACAACTAGAAGTTTATTTAGCATTCACCATATAGATGAAGAGCATTTCATTTTCTAGATTGAATTTAGAGGGCTATGCTTTAACATGGTGGGAAATCCATACATAAACACTTAAGCTAGAGGGTGATATGCCAATAACTAGGTGGAGGGACTTCAAAACCCTTATCAAGTCCAAATTCTACCTTATCAGGTATGTAGAGGACCAATTTGTAATGTCCCTCCATACCAACACTTACAAAATGCTATGATACCAAACTGTAACATATCCACCCTCCAAGATGGGTTTCGTTACCATACTTACAAATTTCTCTAATACCAATATGTAACATACCCAACTTACTACTGAGAAACGCTACTCCAAAATCTAGTGTGCATATTCTACTCTATAACATTGGTCTGCGCATAAATACTTGAAGTGATGCGCATGACCCCAAGCTGGGTTGCGCCACACAAACTTTCCTCTTCTGACACAACTTATAACAACGAAAGTAACACAATACAATTGCACACACAAGCATGTTGAGCACACAAACATTATTGTGCATGTAATCTCTCTGAACATGTGGTCACTACTGCACGTGCAACCATTCTGGTGTCACACACAAATTATGTTCTCCTTGTGCGCGTGGGTTGTTTCCTTGTGGGCACAATGAATACAAAATCTTGCGCAAATGAAGTATTTCCCTGCACGCACGACCATTCTAACCTCACCTCGGAGACCCATGACCATTATTATAAGGTTAAATTAAAATGAATAACAAATAACAACTGTCATATTCAACATGTACGACTACAAATAATGAATACCAACACCACACTTACATGTCCAAGCAACATTATACATAATTACAACAACTACTTATATGCAACATCATACAAGAATTAAACCCATATCAGACATAGATAATTAAGCACACAATAAATGAGACAAAACATAAACGAAACTTGTCTTTTATGAAAAGTCACCAACTACACATAGAAATCCAATGTTCCTCCCAACCAATGACTCTATTTCTCATAAAATTTCAGAAAAAGGTCACCCCCGAGTTGGGGCTTAAACTCCACTAGGGAAAAAAATTCCTAATGCCAGTCTAAAGTTTGATAAACAACAGAATTGCTTAGTCCAATGTGCCCACTGTTGCAAATAATCTACATTCTCTCATTCCCCGCATGCTTGCCCCACCCCATGAAGTGTGCCCCTTCTTTGCTCAATAGTACTTTGTCTTCCCCACTTCCCTTCCATGGATTCAATAATGGGTCGGACATGAAGTCTTAGAGCACTGCAACTAATGCACAATGCACAACAAAACTCTCACCTGGAGAGAATGCTCACGATCCTAACAACCCACCTCTTCATTAGAAAATATCTCACTTGGAGATAATTCTCATGGGTCAGACAACCCACCTCTTCAAAAACACCTAGAGAGAATGTTCATGGGCCCGACAACCCACCTCTTCGACCACAACCAAGTTTTTCCCAAGCACAAGGTTATACAATGGTATTCAGTTCTAGACCTCCCCGAAGGAGTGTCGGTCTGAACGATTGAGAAATGAAAAATCAATGATTTTCCCCCAAAATACAGTAAGGCCAACAATATATATTGTGTGCCTTAAATTAGATACTTGTCACCTTTAGAATTAGCTTTAGCCACCTGGTGACTCATTCTCATCCCTCGAAAACTTAGGATAAATAATTATCTATAAATTACACATTTAGAAAATATTAATAAAATATTCCCTTGGGCTTAAGCCCCCTTGGCTTAGCCCCCACTTTTCCCTTTTTCGGTGGAGTTAAGCCCCCTGTCTCTTTTTGTCTAATCTGTCTATGTGCATCGATGTGATATTATTAATAACTTGAGTGTTATTACATTTTACAAGGATATCTTGACCCATATGGATGTTGGTGGCCTGCCACCTATTCCAATTGGTTCATTTTGACAGTTTTCCACTTTGACAGGTTTTTCCTAGTTTTCAGGTCCCTGACTTCCGGGGCCGTTTTGAGGCCCTAAACAACATTTTTAGGGCTCGCCACAGTCAAACTGTAGGGTAAATTAGAGTCTTATCGAAACATGTGTAGTCCTCGGATAGACCTTTCCAACAGGTTATCATGCGCCTAAAATAAGATCGTATGCAAAAGTTACGACCTCGGGAAGTTGATGTACTAGCTTACCCCAACAGGGCCCACATGACTTTTGGCGCTTCATCTCCTAGGGTTAGGATTTTAGATGTCTAGGTTTCTGCATTCATGTTTATTGTAAAAAGGCCTTCAGATCCACATTGTAGTCATATTCTTGCGAATGAGCACAATTATCACATCTCTTCTCAGAGATAAGCCGCCACCATTCCAACAAGCTTGTTTTCCACTGCATTTTACAATTTCAACTTATTTTATTATTGAATAGAAACCAATTTTATTGTATCTCTATTATTTTGTGTTAAACATCTTTTAATAATCTGTATTCATTTCATTCTTCTCATAAAATCTGGATCAGTGGTATCAGAGCAGTCTCGTCCTTGTCGCTCTTAATGCATGTCCCCAACGAGGTCAGGGTACAAAGAACTGGGTCTTGAGCTTTTTTCTCTTGAGAACAAAATCTCTCGCATTCCCAAGCGATCTCTCATGATGGCAGAAAATATAGACGAAGGGACATGAGATCCTTTCAAAATGTTTCTTGAGGAAGCCCTCACGCAATAGAGGAAAAATATTATGGATAGTTTTGCGCAAATCATTTAGAGACTACCAACAGATGACGCATCTTCCTCGAGCGGAGGCGTCGCCCCCTTCAAGGTACAAATAAACTTTTATATTCCTATATTTGAAGGTCAGATGGACACAAATGTTATAGACAAGTGGTTGAATCTACTAGAAGGGTATTTTCCTGTCCATAACTTTTCGAATAGAGAAAAAATTACTTTTGTGCTCCTCAAAATCTTTCCCCATGTCAAATATTGGTGGGAAATATTTTGTGAGCAAAAGGAAATAGAGGAACCCTCATTATTTACAATCGTGGTCACTTGGGAATCCTTCAGGGATTCTATTAAGGAATAATACTACCCTATCAGAAGTTATGATGACCTATATACAAAATGGACCTCACTGCGACAAGAAAGAGACCAAGTAGTGCCCGAGTTCACAAATATATTCGATACCTTTCGTACCAAGATGGGTATCAAATATTCCGAGTGACATCTGGTGCTCAAGTATAGTAGTGCTTTGCATCGATACATCCAGACCGAAATGGAATTTTTGGATATCTCATCCTTGGGCGCGACCTATTGATATGCCATCAAAATTGAGCAAAAGCTCAAACAAAAGACGTAGAAATTTGGGCCTGGGAACCTCGCACAAAAAAATAAAGGAAAGGGCATCCCCAACCCGCAGAACAAAGGACAGAGCAAATATGGACATCATCAGGACAACCAGTCCAAGCCGCAGGCAAAGAAGGAAACCATAAAGACAAAGAAATATATTGGGAAGTGGTGTGACTTCCATAAGAGCCCCTGGCATAACACTATTGATTGCCTCTCAAAGCAGTCGCTAGTGGATGAAGTAAAGGTCTCTGAATCAGATGTGGGTTCTAAATCTGAGTCAGAACCAGAAAGGGGGAGACATATCATTGACATGGAACCCAGTGCCACCGTTGCTACCACCAAGCTCCAGCCCGGTGAACCAGATGAGCCAGAGGAAGGCGAGCACCTTTTCCATTCAAATATGTGGGTGAAAGGAACCCCGCTACACTTCATCATCGATAGCGGTAGCCAAATGAACCTCATCTCAATAGAGGTCGTCAAGCGACTATCCCTGCCAAGAATTCCGCACCCACAACCCTACACCATTGAATGGCTCTACCAAGGAAGTGATCTCCGTGTCGGCCAACAATGTCGACTGTCGTACGACATCAAGCCCTTCAAAGATGAGGTATTGTGTGATGTTTCTCCTCTCAAAATTTGTAATGTTCTTTTGGGACAAACTTATTTATGGAAACATCATGTTGTATATGAGTCTAGGCCTCAAAGTGTTATTATTACTTTGAACAGGAAATTGTACAGGATACCCGAGGTAGTCCCACCTAGTGTTATTTCCTTGATCTCTGCTAAGCAATGCAGGAAGGTAATCTCTTAGAGAGGGAAGTTTGTATTCTTCGTGATTCACTCCCAAAGTGAGTGAAATATTGTAGCCACATTCAGGGCCTCCACAACCAATCTCTCCACACAACATAAGAAAGTGGATAAGGTCTTGGAAAAATACTTAGATATCTTCTCCTCACCTATCGGGGTACCTCTGCACTGTCAGGTCAAGCATCCCCGATCTGGCCATCGACGCACTACTACCCAATGGGCCAGTTTACTATGCTCTCTATTGGAAAATGAGGAGATCAAGAGGCATATCCAAGAACTGCTCCATAAGGGGCACATCCTTCCAAGCTCATTGCCTTGTGGGAGCCCAATCGTGCTGGTGCAGAAGAAATATGGGACTTGGCAACTCTGCATTGATTTTTGGGCCCTGAATAAAATCATAGTCCAGAACTAGTACCCAATTCCGCGAATCAACGATCTCCTTGATCAGCTCACGGGGGCCAAATACTTCAGTAAGATTGATCTAAAGTCTGGTTACCACCAGGTCCCAATAGAACAAATAGAACAAATAGGTCCCAATAGAATACCACCTTCAAGTCAAAATAAGATCTTTTCGAATGGTTGGTCATGCCCTTTGGTTTGAAAAATGCTCCAACAAATTTCATGAGGATGATGGAGGATATCCTGCGACCTTTCACCAATACTTTTGTAGTGGTGTATCTGTATGACATCCTCATCTACAACAAGACTTGGGTGGAACACTTGCAACATATTCAACCGGTTCTACATACCCTTCGAGAGCACAAGATATATGCCAACTTGGAAAAATGCACCTTCGGTACGGACATGGTCCATTACCTAGGATACATCGTTGATCAACATGGTGTGCATGTGGATCTAGCCAAGATCTAGGACATCCATGATTGTCCAGCCCCAACCACACTCGCTGGGATTTAGATATTCTTGGGCCTTGCCAATTTCTATCGCAGGTTCATGTTGGGATTCTCCCATATCGCATGGGCCCTCATCCAAGTAACCAGAGGTGGTGGTAATAAAAATTTGCGTGGGGCCTGTTCCAACAACAAGTTTTTGATTATTCGAAGCAGTGCTTGTGGTCAACCCCAGTACTTTCATTACCAGACCTGTAAAATCCATTTGATATCAAGACATATGCTTTCGACTATGTTGTGGGCATCGTTCTCACTCAGCACAACCACCCCATGGAATATCATAGTGAGACACTATCTTATGCTATCTGTAAATACCCTACTTATGACAAATAAATGTACTCCATTGTGAAATCTTGCTGCAAGTGGAGACATTACATTATTGGGAAGGAGACAATCATCCACACTGATCATAAGCCACTACAATTCATGCAGACACAAGAGAAATTGCAGAATGACTGCCATCATAAGTGGTCCACTTACTTGCAACAATTCCACCTCAACATCAAGTATAAAATTGGAAGTACCAACTGAGTTGCTGACTACCTCAACCGACCTCCAACCATGACACTCACCACGGTGCTAGAATATTGTGGCCACGATACCTCCTAATGGCCCCACCTCTATGAGACAGACATTGACTTTGCCACCACCTATCAAATGTTGGGTGCAAACTCACTGGTCACTAATTTCCATCTTGAGGATGGGTTGTTGTGCCATCAAGGCCATCTATGCGTTCCATCAAGAGAGCGAGAGAAGTTGATATGGGAATCCCACTACAGTTGGGGGGTAGGACACTTCATCATCGAAAAGACAGTGGCAATGCTGCAGAAACATTTCTACCAGCCAAAACTTAGACAGGATGTCAACAAGTATATCTGGTCCTGCACCGCCTGTGCCATTTCCAAACTGACCACTAAGAAACAAGGTATGTACACCCCTCTTCTTACTCCTAACAGGCCATGGGAATCCATCACAATGGACTACATGTTGGGCCTTCCATCCACCAAGAGGGGAAATGATTGTGTTTTTGTGGTTGTTGATCGCTTTTCTAAGATGTCAATTCTGGCCGCCTGCAAGAAGAGCATCACAGTAGAGGCTACTGGCAAGCTCTTCTTTGAAAAAGTATGGGTAAATTTTGGAATCCCACAAAAAATTGTCTCATATCGGGATAGTCAGTTCCTCGGCACATTTTGGTCGAGCCTCTGGTCATTGTTGGACACCAAACTCACTAAATGCACTGCCTTCCACCCCCAACTAAATGACCAAATTGAGGTCGTCAATCAGATGATCATGCATGTCTTGTGCATGTACAATTCCAAGCACCCCCACACATGGTATGGGAGTCTTCCCTATGTTCAACATAGATACAACCGATCCCTACATAGATCAACCAACCACATCCCCTTTCAGGTGGGGTTGGGATTCCAACCGTTGGGACCCATGGATGTTGCACTTCCCCTTGCGGCCACTTCGGCCAAATCATCCCCTGCTCCAATTGAAGCTGAAAAAGCCACCCGATTCATTGAGAGGATCTAGCACATCTACCAACAGGTTTAGGGTATTTTACAGAAGTCCAATTCCAAGTACAAGCAACACCATGATCAACACCGGGTCCCACATAAGTTTTAGGTGGGAGACAAAGTTTGGTTTCACTTGTAGAACGAACGCCTCACAGGGCCCCATCAGAAGCTTCATCCACTCCATTATGGACCTTACACCATCACCAAGGCTATGGGTGACAATGATTTTGAGCGCAACATTCCCCCCTTCCTTGTCCTGCACCCAATATTCAATGTGGCTCTCCTTCAACCATACTTCCCACCATTATTGGAGACCTCAGAGATAAAAAAAAGAAGTTAACACCAAAAGATCTCAACCATGAATGCATGCAACATGCATCCAGTGATCAACTTGTGGACACATAGGTCAAGGGCACTCGACAACAAAGAATCCAACTTTATCGAGTTGTCAAAGCAGGGCAGCTCTTGCACTTAGGCAAGTGGCTCAACCAGGGCCAAATTCAGGAGAAATTTCCTCATCTAATTGGGGAACTCAACACAATGGAGACCATTGCTTCCTAAGGGGGGATAACTGATCCAAATGGATGTCGGTGTCCTCCCACCTATTCCAATTGGTTCATTTTGGCATTTTTCTAGTTTGACAGTTTTTTCCTAGTTTTCGAGTCCCTGATTTCCGGAGCTGTTTTGAGGCCCTAAACAACGTTTTTAGGGCTTGCCACAATCAAACTATAGTTGAAGTTAGATTCTAAAGACAACATGTGTAGGCCTCAGATAGACCTTTCCAATGGGCCATCGTGCGCCTAAAACGAAGATCATATGCAAAAGTTACGACCCCGAAAAGTTGATGTACTAGCTTACCCCAACGGGGCCCACATGAATTTTGGCGCTTCATCTCCGAGGGTTAGGTTTTTGGATGTATAGGGTTTTTGCACTCATGTTTATTGTAAAAATGCATTCAAATCCTCATTGTAGTCATCTTCTTGCGAATGAGCGCAACCGTCACATCTCTTCTCAGAGATAAGCCGCCACCATTCCAACAAGCTTGTGTGGAGATTTGGACATGGGGGTGCTAATGCCATGTAGGATCCCGCTACTCTTGGTTTCTCTACAAAGGTATCTACAAAAATCTTGATGAAATATATTTCTAAACTACAAATGATATTTAATTTTATCAATATTTATATTGGTATAACAATAAATAATTTGGGTAGGTGACTTTAAAATTATATGGGAGCACAAATTTTAAATTATTGATAAGATGCTTGTGATAGAATGGGAAGTTTTCAACTAGGGACTCTTAATATTAATCAATATACCACTAAGGAACCAGAGAACTAAAAGGAGTATGTGGTAAATTATTAAAATAGAGGTAATTTCTCCAATCCATGAATATATGTGTTTTGACATTTTTCAACCCCCCCTAACCTTGGTGTTTTTAAGATTTGGGTCAAATACATTAGAGAAATCATCTTTCAAATGTTCAGTAATAGACTCAAAAGGTTCAAAAGTGGCACAAAATTTAATTCTCAAAGCCATAGTAACTTTGTGTAAAAATGAAAATAGAAAAAATGCATACCATACTACTTACTTTGCTTATACAAGACCGACTTGAGAACACCTAGGTTGAAAAAAACCAATCACTTTATTAATTCATTGAACTATGAGAAAATTTTATAGAAAGATTGAATTTAAAACAAAGAGAAACACAAAGAAAATAGCGAAACATAATGACAAATAGATTGATCACATCAAACTAAATACTGTGATATACATCAAGGCCACCTTAGAAATAAATATAATATCATCTAATTAAATGGAAATATGTTACAAAAATATTTTTCAATTAATTCTCACCAACTCATTAATCAAATTTTGCAAATATTCTTATCCTAGATTAATAGCTATCAACATACTTTGATGAAGAATTATCACATGGTTGAATAAATACAAAGATTATATGAGTACCATCGATATGATCCAGATCACATGACTCTCAATATTTAAACCTTTTGTCTCAAACCTTTTATGAGAAAGTTATAATAGAGGATCTCAATCATTGATCATCATAAAATTAGATGACTCTACATTTTGGGTTGATATATCATTCGAAAAAAACCTCAATATGATATGTTGGATTGATCCCAATCGAAAGGTAATATGATATGATAATTCATATGAGTCCACATGTCCAAGCCTTACCTACCAAATCTTCTTTTAAAATTATTTTCCTCCCTAATAAATCAACACCTAACCTAGAAGAATGAGAACCATTGATTAGTTTGATCTCATGTCTCTCCATATTTTGGAGTTGATCCTCCAAACTTAACAACACAAAATATGAGAACGAAACATAGTTGTTGATCCACATTGATTAAACAATCACCCAACCATCAAAAGAAATATTAACGACAAATTTTAATTGTTTATATTAATAATGCATGGTTCTCATGAATTGAGCCTCTATCATCCCTGAAATAGGAGTAAAATGAAAACATAAGGTTTACGATCATCAACAAACCCCATAGAAGCACTTTGTGTGACATAAATCCTTTGAAAGAAAGGAAGCTATGTGTTGCTTTTATGACAACACAAGCTCTTACTTGGCGACAATACCTCTCTATGAGGAATTAATAACTCTGGAATTTCTACTTTCCTACAACTCCATATCCATGTAACAAAGCCATGTGTATTGAAATCCAAGAACAAATAACTATACTTCTTGCAAAGTCCATAAAACTAACTTATTGAAAACAATTAAACTAGAATCGTAAATAAATCTAAAATATATATGTACAATGGTGAGGCACTAGACATCTCAAGATATGAAATGTCTCAAATGTTGTCTATTGGAGGGTAATTTCACCTCCTCACCATAAAAAATTCTTCCCAACCAATGTTTTAATCACAAAAGATTCTTACCAAAAATGGCCAAATTTCTCATGTTGATCTAAATTGGATCATTATATTATTTTTCATCTATCTCAATACTTTCAGAGTGGAAAAAATGGAGGAATCCACTTGCAAGGTCATTTCAGTGGCAGGTCCCAATTTGGAAAATTGGGGTCCAAAACCTTTCAGAGCCATTTTGAGGCATTAGACGATGATTTTTGCGGTTCTAGTATCCAAAAATTGTGCACACCCCCTTAAAGGTGTTCTACACTCCGAGACCATTCCAACGGTGGAGACTGTGAGTTAATCAGAGTATGTATGAAAAAGTTATGTCTCCTGCAAGTTGAGCTATCGTGTTGACCACAATGGTACAAGAGGATGCCACGTCAGCCCCCATTACTCATGCATATGGGGCTAACAACATGAGGAATTTCAAGAAAATTATATAAGGTTGAAAACCCTACCACAATTGAGGGTTGAGAAAGTAAAAAACCTACCCCTAGATGGCTATCGAGCTATGTTAAATACCAGGCCACTAGGAAAACAAGGGGTTCCATTCTATGTTATTGTATTTTGTTCCATAGTAGAGAAAAACAACTGAGAGTGGGAAATTAGAGTGCATAAAAGAGGGGGTTAATGTTCTGTAGCAACCTAACATGCCACAGGTATCAGGTAACTCCATAGAGAGTGCCTTCTCCTTTGTACTTGCATTATTTCCATACCAGAGAAAACAGAGCAGAACAACCTCACCTTCTAGTTGGGTTTTCTCCCTTAAGGGTTTCCCAGAGAAAATATTTGTGTTATCTTGTGGATGGTGAGTGATTATATTTTATTGTTCTATGTTTTTTGCATTTGATCTATTTCATGCATAAGAAGAAAATAAATAACTAAATATTTTGAAATCTAAAGGAATTTAATCTTCATAGTGTAGATTTTAGTTTTATTTATCAAACCCGTTGTGACGAACTGTTCCGGTGAAATATCCATGACAATTTACAGATCATATTGGTATCATAGCAGGTTTTTATTTTGGGTATTTTTGGGAAGTTGCAGGATCCAGGAATCAACTTAAAGAGAAGTCACATAAACCCTATCCATGCTAGACGATTCTATTCATAATAACCCTCGAGATCTAGTAGAAGAAATATTTGAGAGGTTGGAAGTGCAAGTCACTAACATCCGTTGCAGTATGAACCTCCTCATGGAGACTCTAGCAAGAAATCTCAGTCTATTCAAAGATGATGGGGGATCTAATTGAAAGATCATATTGGAGGGGAAATCGGGAGATCAGGAAGACTCAGGATATGAGTTGTGGAAAGAGTTCGAGAAAGAGAAGTCGAGTTTGAGTGCCATGAACCCTTCACAGTTTCTATTTAATATGGAGGTGAAAGTGGAAATAAATCCATACCAATGTGAAATCGATGTGTTAAAACTGAATCATTGGTTGCAACAACTAGAAGTTTATTTAGCATTCACCATATAGATGAAGAGCATTTCATTTGCTAGATTGAATTTAGAGGGCTATGCTTTAACATGGTGGGAAATCCATACATAAACACTTAGGCTAGAGGGTGATATGCCAATAACTAGGTGGAGGGACTTCAAAACCCTTATCAAGTCCAAATTCTACCTTATCAGGTATGTAGAGGACCAATTTGTAACGTCCCTCCTTACCAACACTTACAAAATGCTATGATACCAAACTGTAACATATCCACCCTCCAAGATGGGTTTCATTACCATACTTACAAAATTCTCTAATACCAATATGTAACATACCCAACTTACTACTGAGAAACGCTACTCCAAAATCTAGTGCGCATATTCTACTCTATAACATTGGTCTGCGCATAAATACTTGAAGTGATGCGCATGACCCCAAGCTGGGTTGCGCCACACAAACTTTCCTCTTCTGACACAAATTATAACAACGAAAGTAACACAATACAATTGCACACACAAGCATGTTGAGCACACAAACATTATTGTGCATGTAATCTCTCTGAACATGTGATCACTACTGCACGTGCAACCATTCTGGTGTCACACACAAATTATGTTCTCCTTGTGCACGTGGGTTGTTTTCTTGTGGGCACAATGAATACAAAATCTTGCGCAAATGAAGTATTTCCCTGTGCGCACGACCATTCTAACCTCACCTCGGAGACCCATGACCATTATTATAAGGTTAAATTAGCATGAATAACTAATAACAACTGTCATATTCAACATGTACGACTACAAATAATGAATACCAACACCACACTTACATGTCCAAGCAACATTATACATAATTACAACAACTACTTATATGCAACATCATACAAGAATTAAACCCATATCAGACATAGATAATTAAGCACACAATAAATGAGACAAAACATAAACGAAACTTGTCTTTTATGAAAAGTCACCAACTACGCATAGAAATCCAATGTTCCTCCCAACCAATGACTCTATTTCTCATAAAATTTCATCAAAAGGTCACCCCCGAGTTGGGGCTTAAACTCCACTAGGGAAAAAAATTCCTAATGCCAGTCTAAAGTTTGATAAACAACAGAATTGCTTAGTCCAATGTGCCCACTGTTGCAACTAATCTACATTCTCTCATTCCCCGCATGCTTGCCCCACCCCATGAAGTGTGCCCCTTCTTTGCTCAATAGTACTTTGTCTTTTCCACTTCCCTTCCATGGATTCAATAATGGGTCGGACATGAAGTCTTAGAGCACTGCAACTAATGCACAATGCACTAGGGAACAATGCACAACAAAACTCTCACCTGGAGAGAATGCTCACAATCCTAACAACCCATCTCTTCGTTAGAAAATATCTCACTTGGAGATAATTCTCATGGGTCAGACAACCCACCTCTTCAAAAACACCTAGAGAGAATGTTCACGGGCCCGAAAACCGGCCTCTTCGACCACAACCAAGTTTTTCCCAAGCACAAGGTTATACAATGGTATTCAGTTCTAGACCTCCCTGAAGGAGTGTCGATCTGAACGATTGAGAAATGAAAAATCAATGATTTTCCCCCAAAATACAGTAAGGCCAACAATATATATTGTGTGCCTTAAACTAGATACTTGTCACCTTCAGAATTAGCTTTAGCCACCTGGTGACTCATTCTCATCCCTCGAAAACTTAGGATAAATAATTATCTATAAATTACACATTTAGAAAATATTAATAAAATATTCCCTTGGGCTTAAGCCCCCTTGGCTTAGCCCCCACTTTTCCCTTTTTCGGTGGAGTTAAGCCCCCTGTCTCTTTTTGTCTAGTCTGTCTATGTGCATCGATGTGATATTATTAATAACTTGAGTGTTATTACATTTTACAAGGATATCCTGACCCATATGGATGTCGGTGGCCTGCCACCTATTCCAATTGGTTCATTTTGACAGTTTTCCACTTTGACAGGTTTTTCCTAGTTTTCAGGTCCCTGACTTCCGGAGCCGTTTTGAGGCCCTAAACAACATTTTTAGGGCTCGCCACAGTCAAACTGTAGGTTAAATTAGAGTCTTATGGAAACATGTGTAGTCCTCGGATAGACCTTTCCAACAGGTTATCATGCGCCTAAAATAAGATCGTATGCAAAAGTTATGACCTCGGGAAGTTGATGTACTAGCTTACCCCAACAGGGCCCACATGACTTTTGGCACTTCATCTCCTAGTGTTAGGATTTTGGATGTCTAGGTTTTTTGCATTCATGTTTATTGTAAAAATGCCTTCAAATCCACATTGTAGTCATCTTCTTTCGAATGAGCACAATTATCACATCTCTTCTCAGAGATAAGCCGCCACCATTCCAACAAGCTTGTTTTCCACTGCATTTTACAGTTTCAACTTATTTTCTTATTGAATAGAAACCAATTTTATTGTATCTCTATTATTTTGTGTTAAACATATTTTAATAATCTGTATTCATTTCGTTCTTCTCATAAAATCTGGATCAGTGGTATCAGAGCAGTCTCGTCCTTGTCGCTCTTAATGCATGTCCCCAACGAGGTTAGGGTACAAAGAACTGGGTCTTGAGCTTGTTTCTCTTGAGAACAAAATCTCTCGCATTCCCAAGCGATCTCTCATGATGGAAAAAAATATAGACGAAGGGACATGAGATCCTTTCAAAATGTTTCTTGAGGAAGCCCTCACGCAATAGAGGAAAAATATGATGGATATTTTTGTGCAAATCATTCAGAGACTACCAACAGATGACGCATCTTCCTCGAGTGGAGGCGTCACCCCCTTCAAGGTACAAATAAACTTTGATATTCCTATATTTGAAGGTCAGATGGACACAAATGTTATAGACAAGTGGTTGAAGGAAACCATAAAGACAAAGAAAGATATTGGGAAGTGGTGTGACTTCCATAAGAGCCCCTGGCATAACACTATTGATTGCCTCTCAAAGCAGTCGCTAGTGGATGAAGTAAAGGTCTCTGAATCAAATGTGGGTTCTAAATATGAGTCAGAACCAGAAAGGGGGAGACATATCATTGACATGGAACCCAGTGCCACCGTTTCTACCACCAAGCTCCAGCCCGGTGAACCAGATGAGCCAGAGGAAGGTGAGCACCTTTTCCATTCAAATATGTGGGTGAAAGGAACCCTGCTACACTTCATCATCAATAGCGGTAGCCAAATGAACCTCATCTCAGTAGAGGTCGTCAAGCGACTATCCCTGCCAAGAATTCCACACCCACAACCCTACACCATTGAATGGCTCTGCCAAGGAAGTGATCTCCGTGTCAGCCAACAATGTCGACTGTCATACGACATCAAGCCCTTCAAAGATGAGGTATTGTGTGATGTTTCTCCTCTCAAAATTTGTAATGTTCTTTTGGGCCAAACTTATTTATTGAAACATCATGTTGTATATGAGTCTAGGCCTCAAAGTGTTATTATTACTTTGAACAGGAAATTGTACAAGATACCCGAGGTAGTCCCACCTAGTGTTATTTCCTTGATCTCTGCTAAGCACTGCAGGAAGGTAATCTCTTAGAGCGGGAAGTTTGTATTCTTCGTGATTCACTCCCAAAGTGAGCGAAATATTGTAGCCACATTCAGGGCCTCCACAACCGATCTCTCCACACAACATAAGAAAGTGGATAAGGTCTTGGAAAAATACTCAGATATCTTCTCCTCACCTACCGGGGTACCTCTACACTGTCAGGTCAAGCATCCCCGATCTGGCCATCGACGCACTACTACCCAATGGGCCAGTTTACTATGCTCTCTGTTGGAAAATGAGGAGATCAAGAGGCATATCCAAGAACTTCTCCACAAGGGGCACATCCTTCCAAGCTCATTGCCTTGTGGGAGCCCAATTGTGCTGGTGCAGAAGAAATATGGGACTTGGCAACTCTGCATTGATTTTTGGGCCCTGAATAAAATCATAGTCCAGAACTGGTACCCGATTCCGCGAATCGACGATCTCCTTGATCAGCTCACGGGGGCCAAATACTTCAGTAAGATTGATCTAAAGTCTGGTTACCACCAGGTCCCAATAGAACAAATAGATGTATGGAATACCACCTTCAAGTCAAAATAAGATCTTTTCGAATGGTTGGTCATGCCCTTTGGTTTGACAAATGCTCCAACAACTTTCATGAGGATGATGGAGGATATCCTGTGACCTTTCACCAATACTTTTGTAGTGGTGTATCTGTATGACATCCTCATCTACAACAAGACTTTGGTGGAACACTTGCAACATATTCAACAGGTTCTACACACCCTCCGAGAGCACAAGCTATATGCCAACTTGGAAAAATGCACCTTCGGTATGGACATGGTCCATTACCTAGGATACATCGTTGATCAACATGGTGTGCATGTGGATCCAGCCAAGATCTAGGACATCCATGATTGGCCAGCCCCAACCACACTCACTGGGCTTTAGAGATTCTTGGGCCTTGCCAATTTCTATTGCAGGTTCATGTTGGGATTCTCCCATATCGCATGGGCTCTCATCCAAGTAACCAGAGGTGGTGGTAACAAAAATTTGTGTGGGACCTGTTCCAACAACAAGTTTTTGATTATTCGAAGCAGCGCTTGTGGTCAACCCCAGTACTTTCATTACCAGACCTGTAAAATCCATTTGATATCAAGACAGATGCTTTCGACTATGTTGTGGGCATCATTCTCACTCAGCACAACCACCCCATGGCATATCATAGTGAGACACTATCTTATGCTATCTGTAAATACCCTACTTCTGACAAATAAATGTACTCCATTGTGAAATCCTGCTGCAAGTGGAGACATTACATTATTGGGAAGGAGACAATCATCCACACTGATCATAAGCTACTGCAATTCATGCAGACACAAGAGAAATTGCAGAATGACTGCCATCATAAGTGGTCCACTTACTTGCAGCAGTTCCAACTCAACATCAAGTATAAAATAGGAAGTACCAACTGAGTTGCTGACTACCTCAGCCGACCTCCAACCATGACACTCACCACGGTGCTAGAATATCGTGGCCACGAGACCTCCTAATGGCCCCACCTCTATGAGACAGACCTTGACTTTTCCACCACCTATCAAATGTTGGGTGCAAACTCAGTGGTCACTAATTTCCATCTTGAGGACGGGTTGTTGTGCCATGAAGGCCATCTCTGCGTTCCATCAAGAGAGCGAGTGAAGTTGATATGGGAATCCCACTACAGTTGGGGGGCAAGACACTTCATCGTCAAAAAGACAGTGGCAATGCTGCAGAAACTTTTCTACCAGCCAAAACTTAGACAGGATGTCAACAAGTATATCTGGTCCTGCACCGCCTGTGCCATTTCCAAACTGACCACTAAGAAATAGGGTCTGTACACCCCTCTTCTTACTCCTAGCAGGCCATGGGAATCCATCACAATGGACTACATGTTGGGCCTTCCATCCTGATTGTGTTTTTTTGGTTGTTGATCGCTTTTCTAAGATGTCAATTATGGTCGCTTGCAAGAAGAGCATCACAGTAGAGGCTACTGAAAAGCTCTTCTTTGAAAAATTATGGGTAAATTTTGGAATCCCACAAACAATTGTCTCAGATCGGGATAGTCGGTTCCTCGACACAATTTGGTCGAGCCTCTGGTCATTGTTGGACACCAAACTCACTAAATGCACTGCCTTCCAACCCCAACTAGATGACCAAATTGAGGTCGTCAATCAGATGATCATGCATGTCCTGCGCATGTACAATTCCAAGCACCCCCACACATGGTATGGGAGTCTTCCCTATGTTCAACATAGATACAACTGATCTCTACATAGCTCAATCAACCACATCCCCTTTCAGGTGGGGTTGGTATTCCAACCGTTGGGACCCATGGATGTTTCACTTCCCCTTGCAGCCACTTCGACCAAATCGTCCCCTGCTCCAATTGAAGCTAAAAAATCCACCCGATTCATTGAGCGGATCTAGCACATCTACCAACAGGTTTAGGATATTTTACAGAAGTCCAATTCCAAGTACAAGCAACACCATGATCAACACCAGGTCCCACATAAGTTTTAGGTGGGAGACAAAGTTTGGTTTCACTTGTAGAACGAACACCTCACAGGGCCCCATCAGAAGCTTCATCCACTCCATTATGGACCTTACACCATCACCAAGGCTATGGGTGACAATGATTTTGAGCGCAACATTCCCCCCTTCCTTGTCCTGCACCCAATATTCAATGTGGCTCTCCTTCAACCATACTTCCCACCATTATTGGAGACCTCAGAGATAAAAAAAAGAAGTTAACACCAAAAGATCTCAACCATGAATGCATGCAACATGCATCCAGTGATCAACTTGTGGACACATAGGTCAAGGGCACTCGACAACAAAGAATCCAACTTTATCGAGTTGTCAAAGCAGGGCAGCTCTTGCACTTAGGCAAGTGGCTCAACCAGGGCCAAATTCAGGAGAAATTTCCTCATCTAATTGGGGAACTCAACACAATGGAGACCATTGCTTCCTAAGGGGGGATAACTGATCCAAATGGATGTCGGTGTCCTCCCACCTATTCCAATTGGTTCATTTTGGCATTTTTCTAGTTTGACAGTTTTTTCCTAGTTTTCGAGTCCCTGATTTCCGGAGCTGTTTTGAGGCCCTAAACAACGTTTTTAGGGCTTGCCACAATCAAACTATAGTTGAAGTTAGATTCTAAAGACAACATGTGTAGGCCTCAGATAGACCTTTCCAATGGGCCATCGTGCGCCTAAAACGAAGATCATATGCAAAAGTTACGACCCCGAAAAGTTGATGTACTAGCTTACCCCAACGGGGCCCACATGAATTTTGGCGCTTCATCTCCGAGGGTTAGGTTTTTGGATGTATAGGGTTTTTGCACTCATGTTTATTGTAAAAATGCATTCAAATCGTCATTGTAGTCATCTTCTTGCGAATGAGCGCAACCGTCACATCTCTTCTCAGAGATAAGTCGCCACCATTCCAACAAGCTTGTTTTCTGCTGCATTTTACAGTTTCAACTTATTTCCTTATTGAATAGAAACTAGTGTTAATGTATCTCTATTATTATGTGTTAAACATCTTTTAATAATCTGTATTCATTTTGTTCTGCTCATAAAATACAGATCATATCCGCATTATCCTATTTGCATCCCGACTCACCAACCCCATAACCACATAGGCTCTCCGACCTTAAATACACACACACACACACACACACACACACACACACACACACACACACACACACACACACACAAATCTATTCTATGAGCACTTCAAGGTAATCCCCGTGCACTTACTCAAGTGCATGCAACACTATGAAATGTGCACACCCTTCCTTTGATGTGAAACCACACGCACTTACCCATGTGCGCCCAACACTATGGAATGTGCACACCCTTTTTTTGATAACAATCCTCACACCCTACTCAGGTGCATGAAAAAACAAAACTTGGTGCCAACGGGTCACTAGCCTATATGTACATTTACATTTACAATTGGTACCAACGACTCACCAACATATATGTACAATTACAAACAGGGTTTGGATTAGGGACATTACAAATCCCTCCCCCTTATTTATGCACTGTTCTTAGTGCATTATATACACATGTACATAAAAAAATTCAAAAGTCTTCAAAAATATGTGGATACTCTACCCGCATAGAATCTTCACGCTCCCAAATTACATCCTCAAGACCGTACCAGGTCCATTGGACCTTTGTTGGCTCCATGGCTCTATTCCATAGTTGTTTGATTTTCCAATCCAATATGCAAACCGGTCGCACTCAAAAATATCCTTCTGGCTCCACCTGAATCACATTCCAATCAATAATATGGTTAACATCAGGTACATACTTTTTAAGCAATGATGCATGGAAAACATTATGAATACACAAGGATGCAGGCAATGCAAGCATATATGCAACAAGACAGAAGAGTTTCAAGGCACCAAAGGCTGCCTACAGAGGTCTGTATTTGACCTGATGTTGGGCACTATTTTCAAGGTTTACCAAACTATTTTACTCACTGCTTTGGGACAACCACTAAGTCTGATATTTCTGCCTTGAAAAACTGCCTTTAGTCATGTCATTTGATGCCCATTTGAGACTCTCTTGCATGGGTTAAATGTATGGTTTAGTCTACCATAAATATTAGCACATGCATATAACTCAAAACATCAAATACCCTCTTAGGATATTTAACAACCTACCACTGAAATTCCTACAGACATGACAAATGAACACATGATGTTTTTGGTCAACATGACCCTGGAAAAAACCCCATGGGGAAAACCAATTAGAGATATATGCTATATATACAA
The DNA here is from genome assembly GCA_000966675.3 of Picea glauca. NCBI lineage: Eukaryota > Viridiplantae > Streptophyta > Pinopsida > Pinales > Pinaceae > Picea > Picea glauca. The sequence goes on from JZKD02S0132300.1 coordinate 289,368, forward strand.
AGATATTAAAGTAAGAGCTACTACAAAGAAATACAACTAAAGAACCTGGTACAATAACAACTCCTCTCGATATGCTTTAGAGTTCTTAATTTCTTTGTGCCTGCTAACCTTAGAAGAGTGCACCCTTTGCCTTGATGTACCTCTTCCACTTTCCTTGCCTTTCTTTAGCCCCTGAATTTTCCTTTGCTCTGACTTTCCCACTTGTAGATAGATATCAATGAGTAGTGGTGTTCTCTTTCCCTTTGCTTGTGCATACTTGGCCTCAAGTGATCCCTATCACACAAGGGTTTGCGCCCATACTCCTCTCTTGCGCACCTCCTCCTAGAAATGCACCCCTAGCTTGGTATTTTGCCTCTCTAACACAAGTGTTCCTCCCTCACTCAAGCTATGGCCTCCAAGATCCTTGGTACCATTATCATCTCACCAATGCACCCCTCTACAATCCACCTCCTCACAAGATGCGGCCTTTCTTTCTCTCCATACCATATGCCCTTCTCCTCTCAAGAAGGTGCACCCTCCATGAAAGCTTCTCAAGAATATTGGGCCCTTTGATCAAGTGTGCTCCCTTTTCTCCTTGAAACCCTCACTTCCTCTCCTCCTCTTCACTCAACTCTCTCAAGTGAGAATGAGTCTCATCCTTACCCTTTTTCCTCCTTTAGCCTCCCTTTGGCCAAACCTAAAAGACCAATGGCCTAGATTCAATCTATCCAAGTCTAATCAATGAGTGAGATCTAATCTAAAAAATCTCACTTAGAAACACACTTTACTCAAGTTTCTATAGTTTGCTTTATGTCTCTTAATTCACCCACAAAGTGAATTAATTGTCACTTTATGACTTAAGTGACATATTTCACTTTTAACTTAAATCTCCTAAGTCAAAGTGAAATTAGAACATAAAGTAAAGACATAAAGGTAATAGTATCCCCCTTTGTGTTTAGAGTCTCACAAACACTAGGGGACCACTTTCCAAGGTACCCAAATCTCAACAAGGACTAATCCTCTCTAGGATTTCAAATGGCCCATAGTAACATGCTGCCAAATTAGAACAATTTCACAACTTCAAGGAACTGTGTCTTGCTTTTACTTTCAAGAACACATGGTTACCCACTTTAAACTCTCTATGGGTTCTGTCTTTACATGCACAATTTTTTTTCTTGTCTTAGACAACCTTTAAAATTTTCCTTATCTTCACCACTTGCTCTTCCACTTCCTGGAGAAGATTTGGCCCGACCACGACTTTGTCTACTGGGTTGTCCCAACTCACTACTATGTTGCATTTTCTACCATAAAGTGCCTCAAATGGGCTCATCTTTAAAGATGCTTGATACCCATTGTTGTAAGAAAAATCTACTAAGTGAAGGTATTCCTCCCATTTTGATGGTTTATCCATCACATACATCCTGAGCATATCTTCAATAACTTGATTTACCCTCTATTTTTTTATCTGTCTCAGGGTGATATGTTGTGCTAAAGTTCAGATTTGTCCCAAAACCTTTGAATAGCCCATTCCAAAAGTTTGATGTCAAATTGGGATCTCTGTTAGACACAATTGTCTTAGGTACACCATGCAACTTAACAATTTCTCGCATGTATATTTCATCAATGTTGGCTGCCTTGTGCGTTGAATTGACTGGAATACAATTGGAAGCTTTAGTAAGCTTGTCCACCACTACCATAATGGAAGCATGTTGATCCGGATTATTTTCAGCAGGGAATGAGAGTGGATATATAATAAATAAATGTAAATACATATCTCAGATATCCAATAATATACCAGAAATATATTAGATATGCAACCATAAACACAAAGATATAGTAATACACAATTTCTCTTAATGAGCGAAATCTACAAAACTGTAGAAATACAGAGTGAAAGACTCGCTAGAATGATGACAACTTATCTATGAGAAGAGATGTGATGGCTACTCACATTCACAAGAATATTATTGTTACAATGAGGCTCCAAGGCATTTTTAACATAAAGAAAATCCAAAACCCTAACCCTGGAATATGAAAAACCAACGGTTTTGTGGACCCCGTTTTGGGTAGTTTCGTGTATCAACATCCCGGGGCATAAATTTGGCATACGATCTTTGTTTGGGGTGTGCGATAGTTCATTTGAAAGGTATCACATAGGAGATTCATTTTGGGGGCTCAATCAGAGCCTTTTATTATCATTGAGGTGCTCGATCCCGAAAAAAATTCATTTAGTCCCTCAAAATGGTCCCCGAAGTTTAGGAATTGAAAAACTTCTAAATATAGTAAGTTGCCAAAAATTTGTTATGAGCTAGTTGGAATAGGTGAGTGGCCACTGATATCCACCTGGATCACATGTTTCTCAACAATCCTTGGAATATTAGTAATAAAATCCATGGTTACAACTTCCCACTTCCACGCTGGGATGGGAAAATGTTGTAGCAAAACATCTGGATGTCTGTGCTCAGCCTTGACCTTTTGACATTTAAGACATCTAACAATAAAATCAACAACCTCCTTTTTCATGCTTGGCCAATAGTATTAATTTTTTACCGTTGTTATTGTCTTCTAGTAGCCTGGATGTCTTGCATAAGGAACTTTATGCATCTCTAACAATAACATATTTTTCAATTCCTGAACATTTGGCACATAAAATCTGTGCCTATACATGAGTATTCCATTCTCTTTTAGCTCATAACCTTCCAATTTATGATGCGACATACCTTTCTATAAATTCACTATTATGTCCACATAGTGTTGATCAGACTTGGAAACCTCTAAAGTTCTGTCACTCAAATCTTATTTGTACATGCTAATGGTTGTAGCATGCATTTCATGCACCCTCTTGTTGAGTGCGTCATCCACCTTGTTCTCTTTTCCTCCGATATGCTTTATGTCAAATTCATACTCACTGAGGAATTCTAACCACCTACTTTTTCTGGCATTTAAACTTGGTTTTCCAAACATATATTTCATACCACTATGGTATGTTCTTAGGTCAAATATTTTACCCATGAAATAATGTCACCACATATTCAAGGCATGCACTATGGCTATCAATTCTAAGTCATGAGTAGCATAGAGTATTTCATTCTCTTTTATCTTTCTTGATTCATAACATATCACGTACCTATTCTGACTGAGGACTCCCCCAAGTCCTTCTTTCGAAGCATATGTACATACAATGAAGTCTTCGTCTGGATAAAAAAATCCTTAGTATTGGCGCACTAGTCAATAAACTCTTAAAGTGCTGAAAACTTCTTACACAATTCAAAGTTCTTTTAAATCATACACCTTTCTTTTGGAAGGATGTGATTGGGTGTGCAATTTTTGAGAAGCCTTCAATAAACCTTATTTAATAACCTACAAGTCATATGAAGGACCTCACCTCTACGAAATTTCTTGGTGTTGACCATTTTTCAATGGACTTTATCTTTTTTGGATCCACAACTATTCCTTCCTTGGAAATGATATGACCCAAATAATGGATCCGTCGCTGGTAAAATGAGCACTTGTTCAACTTTTCATACATTTGATGCTCCCTCAATACTTGTAGCACCATCCTCAAGTGTTTCTCATGCTCTTCTTTATACTTTGAGTAAATAAGTATGGCATCCCAAAATACAATGACAAACTTATCTAAGTAATTTATGAAAACACCATTCATCAAACACATGAAGACAATTGGTGCATTTGACAACCCGAAAGGCACCACTATGAACTCATAATGTCCATACTCATTTTGAAGGCAGTGTTGTTGATGTCTTCTTCTTTAATTCTCACTTGGTGATATCCAGATCTGAAATCAATCTTTGAAAATATCTGCGTGCCCCTCAGTTGTTCAAAGAGGCCATCTATCCTTGGAAAATGATACTTGTTATTTACTGTTACTTTGTTCAACTATCTGAAGTCGATACAAAGCATCGATGCACCATCCTTCTTCTTCACGAACAATACTGGGGAACCCCAATGTGACACACTTGGGCCTATATACCCCTTCTTCAAAATATATTCAAGTTGCATATGTAATTCCTTCAACTCCGACATACTCATCCTATAAGGAGTCTTGGATACAAGAGTTTCTCCCAGCATCAGATTTATATAGAAATCAATATCTCTTTTTGGTGTCAATGCCGGTATCTCTTTAAAGACAACTTCAAATTCTTTCAGTACTACACAATCTTCAACATTTGGCACTTTATCCCTAGGTTCCTCCTCCATGTGCGCTGCAAATACTTGACATCCTTTCATGTAGTTTTTCTTCAATTGCAAGGCTGAAACTTCCCTCATAGTTACAATGCTTGGAATGCCTTGAAATTTTCTTAAGTGTCCTTCCTCATCCAAGCAAGTAAATGCCTTATTTTAAGATTCTAGAACAACATGGCGTTGGTCCAATCAATCCATACCAATGAGGAAATCATACTAGCCCAAAGGTATGATATTCAAATCAGATTTTGTGCACAGTCCATTCTTTTCCATTGAACATGCCTTAACCATCTCATTAATTTTTGTTCCCTTGTATCTAACTGCACCAACTAAGAATTTCTAAGCTTGCATCTTGGCAATTGGAATCTTTCCACCATCTTAGGATCTAGATAACTATGAATAGCTCATGAATCAATTAAAATAGTAGTGGGTTGGTCATTAATATTACCTTCCACTTCAATCATGTGCGACTAAAACTCATCTTACTTATTATCCATGGATGCTTGAATCCTGGGTACATTTCTACCCATGTCTTCAACTGTCGCAACTTGTTGTAAATTGCACACAATCCTCACTTTTTCACCTCTTTGAGGGAAATATCTGTATATATGATCTCCACCACAACCCCAACATTGAATATGTTGTTTTCTTGGTCTTTGCCCCACTGGCTTAGTCATTCTGGGCTCCTTGGGAGTTATTTGTCCTTGTGAAGTATTTCTGAAAAATGGTGGCTTAGTCCCCTTCTTCCTCTGATCCACCTTTCTTTTAATATCGTTTTCCCAAGCCTTTTGGAAATCCGGTCTTCCCTTTTGTTGATCATAAAAACATTTAGTGCACCTTATGGTTTCCTCCAATGCTTGGGGTCATCATATTGTATCTTGTCACTGATAAATGAGGGAAACCCACTCAGGTACCTTTGAATTTTAACTTTCTCATCCTTGATGAATGTAACATATTTCAACAGTTCTAAGAATATTCTTTCATACTCATCTATTGTCATACTTCTAATCTTGAGTTCAAAGAACTCGTTCATTTTCTTGTCATAGTATCACTTGGTTAAGTATTTATTTTTAAAATACCTCTTGAACTCCATCCAAGTAACTTTCTTTTTATCAATGTTTTTCACTTGCATGAACTGATCCCACCACATCGATGCTTTTTCTTTAAGCTGATAGATGTCGATTATCCCTTCTTCCCGTGCAGAGTAATTATGCAACTTGAAGTACTTCCTCATACCCATCAGCTAAGTCTCCACATCTTCATCCTTCTTGTGTTCACCATCAAAGGTAGGAGGCTTGATCTTATTCATTTCTCCCTGTAGCTTGTCCACACCGGTACTCCTCTTATGCTTTCTAACATAAGATGGACTTGAACT
>JZKD02S0132300.1:297093-317030 GCA_000966675.3 Picea glauca
GGGTCCGGGGGCCGCTTTCCCCTCAGTTGGGGTTCGGTGGCGAAGCCCCCGAAGGAAAAATTGCCTTGTAAATGTATATTGTAATTTCATTTTAAATTTGGACCGTTCATTATAAGGTCGCAGATCTAACAGTAGAAGTTATGTTAGGGTTTTTTCCCCTAGAAAGAAACCATATTTTATGAGGGAAATGTATTGCAGCTATGCATCATTGTGAATATTGTATTATGAGAGAGGATACTGTGAGAGAAAGAAGAGGAAGTTACAATGGGTTTGCTATAGGTTGTATCCCTTCATTTGCTGGATAATAATAAAGGAAGGACCTGGCAATTTCTTTGGTGGACGTAGCCCACACTGGGTGAACCACGTATATATTTGTCTCTATTGTATTGTGTATCTTCTGTGTTTTATTTCCGCATTTGTTTTATTTTATTGCTTTGTGATCATGTTTTTCTAACAACTGATATCAGAGCGAAAGGTAATTCGTAGGAAAAGAGGGTTCCTCGTTCGAGTGGGAACAATGGTGGAAGATGGAAAGTTTAGGGTCGAGAAATTTAACGGCCAAAACTACCAATTATGGAAGATGCAGATGGAAGATTATTTATATTAGAAGGATCTATTCCTACCATTGGGTGGATCTATTCCCATTTTTATAACAACTAGTATCAGAGCGAAAGGTAACTCGCAGGAAAAGAGGGTTTCTGGTTCGAGTGGGAGCAATGGCGGAAGATGGAAAGGTTAGGGTCGATAAATTTAACGGCCAAAACTACCAATTATGGAAGATGCAGATGGAAGATTATTTATATCAGAAGGATATATTCCTACCATTGGGCGGAATAGCAAAGAATCCAATGCCTATGAAGGACGAAGAATGGGAGATTCTTGACAGAAAGGCTCTAGGAATGATACGGCTAAGCCTCGCAACATCGGTGGCTTTCAATATTTCAAAATAAAAGACAACAAAGGATCTAATGGACGTGTTGGCTAAACTGTATGAAAAATCCTCGATGTCTAATAAGGTATTTCTAATGAAGAGATTATTTAATATGAATATGTCAGAAGGTGGGTTTGTTGCTGATAATTTAAATGAATTTAATACGGTCACTAATCAACTAAGTTCTGTAAAAGTGGACTTTAATGATGAGGTCGGGGCTCTTCTAATATTGTGTTCATTGCCATAAAACTGGAACGACTTGGTCGTGGTTGTAAGTAACTCTGTCTCTGGTTCAAATGCTTTAAAATTTGATGATGTTGTTGGTGTTATACTTAGTGAGGAAATGCAACGGAAAATCACAGGTGAGACATCAGGTAATGCGTTGAACATGGAGAATAGGGGAAGACAAAAGGATAGAGGAAAGGTCTCAGGGAACCGCGGGAATTATAGGAAGGTTATATCCAAATCCAGACTTGGAAAGATAGAGTACTGAAATTGTGGGAAGAAAGGACATCTGAAGAAAGACTCCAGAGCTCCAAAGAAACAAAGAGATGGACAACAAGAGAAAAATTAAGAAGCAAATGTAATAGGTGATGTGTTACAAGATGATTTGATTATTTCTGTAGATAATATTTATGAGTCTTGGGTGGTAGATTCAGGGGCTTCATTTCATGCCACACCCCATAGGAAACATTTTCTAGATTATGCTCAAGGTGATTTTGGACAAGTTCATTTGGGTGATGATGCACCATGCAAAATTGTTGGATTGGGAAAGGTAAAAATAAAGAAAATCAATGTAAACCAATGGTTGTTGAAAGAGGTAAGACATGTTCCAGATCTAAGGAAAAGTCTAATTTCAACAGGGCAGTTGGAAAGTGAATATTGTACATCAATATTTACCGAGAAGGTGTGGAAGGTCACTAAAGGATCATTGGTGATAGCAAAATGAGAGAAAGTAGGTGCATTGTATTTATGTATTAGTAATACTGACTCTTCTATATCTTTAGCTTCTACAGGAGTTGATACAACATTGTGGCATCATAGGCTTGGACACATGAGTGAGAAGGGGATGCAAATAATTCACAAAAGAAGTTTGTTGCTAGATCTTAAACAAATTGATTTGGACTTCTGTGAGTATTGTGTTTATGAAAAACAAAAGAGAGTCAGATTTATCATAGTCGAAAAAGAAAAGAAGAGTGAAATGTTAGATCTTGTGCATACAAATGTATGAGGACCAGCTCAGGTATCATCTCTTGGTGTCTCTCATTATTATGTTACTTTTATTGATGATGGAACTAGAAAAACTTGGGTTTATTGCATTCGACAAAAATCTGATGTTTTTGATACTTTTAAGAAATGGAAAGCTTTGGTTGAGAATGAGACAGGAAAAAGGTTGAAGTGTCTCAGATTAGATAATGGAGGTGAATATTGCAGCAAGTAGTTTGATGATTACTTTTCATACCATGGGATTCGTAGAGAGAAGACAGTTCCAAGAACACCACAAGAAAATGGTGTGTCAGAAAGGATGATCAAGACAATCATGGAGCGTGCAAGGAGTATGAGATTGCATGTTGGTTTTCACTTACAGTTATGGGAAGATGCTATAGATATTGTTGTTTACTTAATAAACATAGGACCTTCAAGCTATTTGGATGGTATAATTCCATAGGAGGTATGGACAGGTAAAAAGGTAAACTATTCCGTTTTGAAGACTTTCGGTTGTGAAGCATTTGTCCATATTGATAAAGAAAATAGAACAAAGCTTTAGGAAAAATCCAAGAAGTGTTCATTTATTGGATACGGTGCTAATGATTTTGATTATCGGTTATGGGATTGTGAAAATAAAAAAATCATTAGAGTAGAGATGTCATATTCAATGAGAAGGTCATGTATAAAGATCAGTTGCAGGGAAAGAAATAGGAAAAAGAAAAACCAGAATACACAGTGCTTGATGAGATCACTGAAAAAGAAATTCAAAAGGAACTAGAAAATCAAAATGTACAACAATAGGAGCAACAAGTACCTCAAACTCCTGCAAGTGTTGTTAAAAGATCTACCGGGTTAAGTAGACCCCTTGAATGATACTCTCCTTCGTTGTATTATTTATTGTTGATTGATTCTAGTGAACCAGAATGTTACGAAGAGGCAATGTAGGAAGATACCAAAAAGAAGTGGGAGCAAGGCATGAAAGATGAAATGGATTCCTTGGTAAATAATCATACTTGGGACTTGGTTCAGTTTATTGCAGGAAAAAGAGCATTGCAGAATAAATGGGTTTACAAGTTGAAGGAAGATGATGGAGGGAAAATGAGGTACAAGGCTAGACTTGTTGTAAAGGGATTTGCACAAAAGAAAGGTATAGATTTTGATGAAATATTTTCTCCTATTGTTAAAATGACTTCAATTAGGACTATTTTAAGTCTTGTGGCAGTAGAAGAATTTCATCCTGAAAAGTTAGTTGTAAAAACAAATTTTCTCCATGCGGATTTGGAGGAATAGATTTATATGCAGCAACCACAGGGGTATGAGGTCGAAGGGAACGATAATTTTGTATGAAGGTTGAAGAAGAGCTTGTATGGCCTAAAGCAAGCTCCAAGCTGTGGTATTTGAAGTTTGACAGGTTTATGACAGAACAAGGTTATAGTAGATGTCAGTCTGATCATTGTGTTTATTTTAAAAAGATAGAAAATTGAAGTTGTATTATCTTGTTATTGTATGTATATGACATGCTTATTGCAGGGTCTAACATGCAGGATATAAATGTGCTCAAGAAGAAATTAGCTAATTCATTTGTGATGAAGGATTTGGGTGTTGCAAAGAAAATCCTTGTTATGAGAATAACAAGAGACAGGAAAAATCACAAATTGACATTGTCTTAGGGTGATTTGATCCAGGCGGATATCGGTGGCCACCCACCTTTTCCAACTAGCTCAAAACAATTTTCTGGCAATTTTGGAAATTTACTATTTTTAGCAGTTTTAACTTCTGGGGCCATTTTGAGGGCCTAAATGAAGGTTTTTCGAGATCAAGCTTCTCAATGATATCCAAAGGCATGCTTGAGCCCCCAAAAAGAAACATCCTCGACAATACCTTTCTAACGGGCTATCACAAGCCTAAAATGGAGATTGTATGCAAACATTACGACCCCGGGAAGTTGATGTACTAACTTACCCAAACGGGGCGGACCTGACTTTTGGCGCTTCATCTCCTAGGGTTAGGTTTTGGATGTCTAGGGTTTTTTGAATTCCTGTTTATTGTAAAAGGCCTTCAGAGCCTCATTGTAACCATCTTCTTGCAAATGCGAGTAGTCGTCACATCTCTTCTCAGAGATAAGCTGCCACCATTCTAGTGAGTCTTTCACTCTGTATTTTTACAGTCTCTGTACATTTCTTTCATTAATAGAAATCATGTATTACTATATATTTTTGTTTATGGTTTCATCTCTGATACATTTCTGTTATATTATTGAATATCTATAATATCTCTGTGCATTTCTTTATTATATCTTCGCTCTCATTTCGTGCCGAAAATAATCTGGATTAGTGGTATTAGAGCATGTTGTTCTTGATTGTTTTTTTCAGTGCATGTCCTCGACGAGGCCCAAGTATAGCAATTTGGGTCTCGATCTTGTCTCTCTTGAGGACAATCGCTCTCGCACACCCAAGAAACCCTCAATGGCGGAAGAAAAGAAAAACAACGGAACAAATGATCATATCAATATGTTGCTTGAGCAAGCTCTCACGTGACAGAGGGACGAAATGATGGAGAATTTTTCCCACATCCTTTAGTGCCTGTCGATAGCAACAGGTGCATCTTCATCAAACAACGACTTTGGAAGCACCACTCCTTTCAAGGTACAGGTTAATTTTGATATTCCTATATTTGAAGGTTAGATAGATGCGGATGCCCTAGATAAATGGTTAAATCTGTTAGAAGGTTATTTCTCTGTTCACAATTTTTCCGACAAAGAAAAGATCATCTTCACGCTCCTTAAGGCTCTCCCCCATGTTAAACATTGGTGGGAAACTTACCGGGGGCAGAGTTCCACAGAGGAGTTTGGAATATATGGGGTCGAGCCCACTTGGGATTTTTTTGTGGATGCGGTAAAGGAATAGTATTACCCTATTGGAAACTATGAGGATCAGTACATGAGATGGCCTACACTGCGACAAGAGAGGGGCCAAGCAATTTTGGATTTCACCAATACCTTCCATACCTTGTGCACCAAGCTGGGTATCAAAGACTCTGAAAGATATTTGGTTCTGAAATATTGTGGGGCTCTACACAGATACATCCAAACTGAAATGGATTTTCTAGACATCTCATCACTCAATGTTGTTTATCGATATGTTGTTAAAATTGAGCAAAAATTTAAGCACCAGAACAAACGGGAGTTCGGGTCTGCAAATTTGCAACAACCAAAGTATGACAAAGATGACCCTAACAAACAGTCTTCTGAAAACCAGTCCAAGCCACAAGAAAAGAAGGGTCACGGGAAGACAAAGAAGGACACTGGAAAATTGTGTGATTTCAACAAAATCCCCTGGCACAACACCGATGAATGTCGTTCAAAACAATCATTGGTGGCCAAGATCAAAGACAAGGAGCCAAACCCTAATTCAGAATATGATTATGAAAATACTGGTAAAAGATAGATCATCGATGCAAACCCCACTGCTATTTTCACGACCGCAACAATTCAACCAGAAGAATCAACAGATCCAGAAGAGGGGGAGCACCTTTTTCATTCACAGATGTGGGTGAAGGGGACCCCGCTGCATTTTATTGTTGATAGCGGAAGCCAGAAGAACCTCATCTCAGCAGAGGTCGTCAAATAGTTGGGATTATCGACAACACCACACCCGCAGCCATACAACATCGGGTGGCTTCACCAAGGACGAGATCTCTGTGTCAACCAGTAGTGTTGATTGTCATACGACATCCAACCCTTCAAGGATGATGTATTATGTGATGTTTCCCCACTAGATGTATGTGATGTTCTCTTGGGCCAACCATATATGTGGAAGCACCATGTTATTTATGAGTATCAACCCCGTAGTGTCATTGTTACTTTGGGGGGTCATCTCTACAAAATAATAGAGGTAGTTCCAAATACCGTCCTACCTAAACAGTGTCGCAAGGTAGTATCTCATACTACAAAATTCAGCTTCTTCACAATCTGTTCAAAGGGTGAACAGAAGGATACTGCAACCACTACAGCCTCGGCCCACACAACTTCTATCCAACAGAAGTAGGCCGAAAAGATTGCAACAAAGTGTAAATATTCCTTCTTCACACAAGCACCTCATGTAGCCAAACTAGTTAAAAAGGTCCAACCCTTCCAGCCACATGTTCGTGACAACCTTCAAAAAGCTAATCAACACAACTTCCCCAATAAGGCAAGTAGCTCATCAAGATGCAAATTCAACAAACCCTCTTCCCCCTCCCTCGGGCACTCAACGCAATGGATGCCATTGCTTCATAAGGAGGGATGATTGATCCAGGTGGATATCGGTGGCCACCCACCTTTTCCAACTTGCTCAAAACAGTTTTTTGGCAATTTTGGAAATTTACTATTTTTAGCAGTTTTAACTTCTGGGGCCATTTTGAGGGCCTAAATGAAGGTTTTTAGAGATCGATCTTCTCAATGATATCTCAAGGAATTATTGAGCCCCCAAAATGAATCTCCTTGATGATACCTTTCCAACGGTCTATCACACGCCTAAAATGGAGATCGTATGCAAAAGTTACGACCCCGGGAAGTTGATGTACTAACTTACCCAAACGGGGCCCACCTGACTTTTGGCGCTTCATCTCCTAGGGTTAGGTTTTGGATGTATAGGGTTTTTGGAATTACTGTTTATTGTAAAAATGCCTTCAGGGCCTCATTGTAACCATCTTCTTGCGAATGCGAATAGCCATCACATCTCTTCTCAGAGATAAGTTGCCACCATTCTAGCGAGTCTTTCACTCTGTAGTTTTACAGTCTCTCTACATTTATTTCATTAATATAAATCGTGTATTATTGTATATTTGTGTTTATAGTTGTACCATATTCTTTTGAATGAGCGCAACTGTCACAACTCTTCTAAAAGATAAGCCACCACCATTCGAGCAAGCTTGTTTTGATATATCTATGTTATTTTGTGTTAAGCACCTGTTAATAATCTGTAGTCATTTCGTTATGCTCATAAAATACGGATCAATGGTATCAGAGCAGGATGCTCTTGATCATTTTTCAGTGCATGTCCCCGACAAGGTCTGAGTATAGTAAGTTGGGTCTCGATCTTGTCTCTCTTGAGGACAATCGCTCTCGCACACCCAAGAAACCCTCAATGGTGGAAGAAAAGAAAAATGATGGAGCAGGCGATCCTATCAATATGTTGCTTGAGCAAGTTGTCACGCGACAGAGGGACGAAATGATGGAGAATTGTTCCCACATCCTTCAACGCCTGTCGATAGCAACAAACACATCTTCATCAAGTGACCACTTTGGAAGCACCTCGACTTTCAAGGTACAAGTTAATTTTGATATTCATGTATTTGAAGGACAAATAGATGCAGAATCCCTAGACAAATGGTTAAATCTGCCAGAAGGTTATTTATGTGTTCACCATTTTTTCGACAGAGAAAAGATCACCTTCGCACTCCTTAAAGCTATCCCCCATGTCAAACATTAGTGGAAAACTTACGGGGAGCAAAGTTCCGCAAAGGAGTCTGGAATATATGGGGTCGAGCCAACTTGGGGATTTTTTGTGGATACGGTAAAGAAACAGTATTACCCTGTTGGAAACTATGAGGACCAGTACATGATATGGACCACACTGCGGCAAGAGAGGGGCCGGGCAGTTCTGTAGTTCACCAATACCATTCATACCTTGCACAGAATGGTGGGTATCAAGGACTCCGAATGACATTTGGTTCTAAAATACCGTGGGGATATACACAGATACATCCAGACTGAAATGGATTTTTTGGACATCTCATCACTCAGTGTTGCTTATTGATATGTTGTTAAATTCGAGCAGAAATTTAAGCACCAGAACAAATGGGAGTTCAGGTCTGCAAATCCGCAACAACCAAAGTATGACAAAGATGGCCCTAACAAACAGTCTCCCAAAAACCATTCCAAGCCACAGGAAAAGAAGGGTGACAGGAAGACAAAGAAGGACACTGGAAAATGGTGTGATTTCCAAAAAAAACCCTGGCACAACACCGATGAATGTCGCTCAAAACAGACATTGGTGGTCGAGATCAAAGACAAGGAGCCGAATCCTGATTCAGAATCTGATTATGAAAATACTGCTAAAAGAAATATCATCGATGCAGACCCCACTGCTATTGTCGCGACCGCAACAATTCAACCAGAAGAACCAACATATCCAGAAGAGGGGGAGAACCTTTTTCATTCAAAGATGTGGGTGAAGGGGACCCCGCTGCATTTTATTGTTGATAGTAGAAGCCAGAAGAACCTCATCTCAGCAAAGGTCGTCAAACAGTTTGGATAGTCGACAACACCACACTCGCAACCATAAAACATCAGGTGGCTTTGCCAAGGACAAGATCTCTGTGTCAACCAGAAGTGTCGATTGTCATATGACATCCAGCCCTTCAAGGATGAGGTATTATGTGATGTTGCCTCACTAGATGTTTGTGATGTTCTCTTCGGCCAACCATATATGTGGAAGCGCCATGATATTTATGAGTCTCGACCCCGTAGTGTCATTGTTACTTTGGGGGGTCATATCTACAGAATACCAAAGGTAATTCCAAATATTGTCCCACCTAAACAGTGCCGCAAGGTAGTATCTCATACTACAAAATTCAGCTTCTTCACAATCTGTTCAAAGGGTGAACATAAGGATACTACAACCACTACAACCTCGACCCACACACCTTCTATCGAATAGAAGCAGGTCGAAAAGATTGCAGCAAAGTGTAAAGATTCATTTTGCACACAGACACCTCATGTAGCCAGACTGGTTAAAAAGGTCCAACCCTTCCAGCCACATGTTCGTGACAACCTTCAAAAAGCTAAGCAATGTAACTTCCCCAACAAGGCAAGTATCTCATCAAGATGCAGATTCAACAAGCGCTCTTTGCCCTCCCCCGGGCACTCAACGCAATTGCTTTCTAAGGAGGGAGGATTGATCCAGGTGGATATCGGTGGCCACCCACCTTTTCCAACTGGCTCAAAACAGTTTTCTAGCAATTTTGGCAATTTACTATTTTTAGCAGTTTTAACTTCTGGGCCCATTTTGAGGGCCTAAATGAAGGTTTTTCGAGATCGAGTTTCTTAGTGATAGAAAAAGGAATGATTGAGCCCCCAAAATCAATCTCCTTGACGATACTTTTCCACGGGCTATCACACGCCTAAAACGAAGATCGTATGCAAAAGTTACGACCCCGGGAAGTTGATGTACTAACTTACCCAAACGGGGCCCACCTGACTTTTGACACTTCATCTCCTAGGGTTAGGTTTTGGATGTCTAGGGTTTTTGGCATTCCTGTTTATTGTAAAAATTCCTTCAGAGCCTCATTGTAACCATCTTCTTGCGAATACGAGTAGCCATCACATCTCTTCTCAGAGATAAATTGTCACCATTCTAGCGAGTCTTTCACTCTGTATTTTTACAGTCTCTATACATTTCTTTCATTAATAGAAATCTTGTATTACTATATATTTGTGTTTATGGTTGTACCATCTTCTTGCGAATGAGAGCATCCGTCACATCTCTTCTCAGAGATAAGCCGCTACCATTCCAACAAGCTTGTTTCCACTGAATTTTACAGTTTCAACTTATTTCCTTATTGAATAGAAAACTAGTTTTACTATATCTTTGTTATTTTGTGTTAAGAACCTGTTAATAATCTGTAGTCATTTCCTTCTTCTCATAAAATCTGGATCAGTGGTATCAGAGCAAGCTACTCTTGATCAGTTTTTCAGTGCATGTCCCCAACGAGGTCTGAGTATAGCGAGTTGGTTCTTGAGCTTGTCTCTCTTGTGGACAATCACTCTCACACACCCAAGAAACACTCAATGGTGGAAGAAAATAAAAACGATGGGGAAGACGATCTTATCAATGTGTTTCTTGAGCAAGATCTCATGCGACAGAGGGACGAAATGATGGATAAATTTTCTCACATCCTTCAATGCCTGCCAATAACAACAGGCGCATCTTCATAAAGCGACCACTTTGGAAGCACCTTGTCTTTCAAGGTACAAGTTAATTTTGATATTCTTGTATTTGAAAGACAGATAGATGCAGAAGCCCTAGACAAATGGTTAAATCTTCTAGAAGGTTATTTCTCTGTTCACCATTTTTCTGACAAGCAAAAAATCATCTCCGCACTCCTTAAAACTCTTCCCCATGTCAAACATTGGTTGGAAACTTACTGGGAGAAAAGTTCCATAGAGGAGTCTGGAATATATGGGGCCAAACCCACTTGGGATTTTTTTGTGGACGTGGTAAAGGAACAACATTTCGTTGTTGGTAACTATGAGGACCAGTACATGAGATGGACCACATTGCGGCAAGAGAGGGGCCAAGCAGTTCCGTAGTTCACCAATACCTTCCATACCTTGTGCACCAAACTGGGTATCTAAGACTCTGAACAATATTTGATTCTGAAATATTGTGGGGCTCTACACAGATACATCCAGACTGAAATGGATTTTCTGCACATCTCATCACTCGATGCTGCTTATCGATATGCTGTTAAAATTGAGCAGAAATTTAAGCACCAAAAAAAATGAGAGTTTGGGTCTGCAAATCCAAAACAAGCAAAGTATGACAAAGACGAACCTAACAAACAGTCTCCTAAAAACCAGTCCAAGCCACAGGAAAAGAAGGGTCACGGAAAGACAAAGAAGGACATTGGAAAAATGTTGTGATTTCCACAAAATCCCCTGGCACAGCATCGATGAATGTCGCTCAAAACAGTCATTGGTGGCCAAGATCAAAGACAAAGATCCAAATCCTGATTCAGAATATGATTATGAAAATACTGGTAAAAGACATATCATTGATGCAGACCCCACTGCTATTGTCGCGACTGCAACAATTCAACCAGAAGAACCAACATATCCAGAAGAGGGGGAGCGCCTTTTTCATTCACAGATGTGGGTGAAGGGGACCCCGCTGCATTTTATTGTTGATAGTGGAAGCCAAGAGAACCTCATCTCAGCAAAGGTCATCAAACAGTTTGGATTGTCGACAACACCACACCCGCAACCTTAAAACATCAGGTGGTTTTTCCAAGGACAAGATCTTTGTGTCAATCAGTAGTGTCGATTGTCATACGGCATCCATCCCTTCAAGGATGAGGTATTATGTGGTGTTGCTTCACTAGATGTCTGTGATGTTCTCTTCGGCCAACCATATATGTGGAAGCGCCATGTTATTTATGAGTCTCGACCCCGTAGTGTCATTGTTACTTTGGAGGGTCATATCTACAAAATACCAGAGGTAATTCCAAATATTGTCCCACCTAAAGAGTGTCGCAAGGTAGTATCTCATACTACAAAATTCAGCTTCTTCACAATCTGTTTAAAGAGTGAACAAAAGGATACTACAACCACTACAACCTCAGCTCACACACCTTCTATCGAATAGAAGTAGGTCAACAAGATTGCAGCAACGTGTAAAAATTCATTTTGCCAACAAACACCTCATGTAGCCAGACTGGTTAAAAATCTCTAACCCTTCCAACCACATGTTCGTGACAACCTTCAAAAATATAAGCAACACAACTTCCCCAACAAGGCAAGCATCTCATCAAGATGTAGATTCAATAAACTCTCTTCGCCCTCCCTCGGGCACTCAACGCAATGGATACCATTGCTTCCTAAGGAGGGAGGATTGATCCAGGTGGATATCGGTGGCCACCCACATTTTCCAACTGGCTCAAAACAATGTTCTAGCAATTTTGGCAATTTACTATTTTTAGCAGTTTTAACTTATGGGGCCATTTTGAGGGCCTAAATGAAGTTTTTTTGAGATCGAGCTTCTTAGTGATAGACAAAGGAATGATTGAGCCCCCAAAATCAATCTCCTTGACGATACCTTTCCACGGGCTATCACACGCCTAAAACGAAGATCGTATGCAAAAGTTACGACCCCGGGAAGTTGATGTACTAACTTACCCAAACGGGGCCCACCTGACTTTTGGCACTTCATCTCCTAGGGTTAGGTTTTGGATGTCTAGGGTTTTTGGCATTCCTATTTATTGTAAAAATTCCTTCAGAGCTTCATTGTAACCATCTTCTTGTGAATGCGAGTAGCCATCACATCTCTTCTCAGAGATAAGTTGTCACCATTCTAGCGAGTCTTTCACTCTGTATTTTTACAGTCTCTATACATTTTTTTCATTAATAGAAATCCTGTATTACTATATATCTGTGTTTATGGTTGTACCATCTTCTTGCGAATGAGCACAACAGTCACATCTCTTCTCAGAGATAAGCCGCCACCATTCCAACAAGCTTGTTTCCACTGGATTTTACAGTTTCAACTTATTTCCTTATTGAATAGAAAACTAGTTTTACTATATCTCTGTTATTTTGTGTTAAGAACCTGTTAATAATCTGTAGTCATTTTGTTCTGCTCATAAAATCTAGATCAGTGGTATCAGAGTAGGTTGCTCTTGATTGTTTTTTCAGTGCATGTCCCCTATGAGGTCTGAGTATAGAAAGTTGGGTCTCGAGCTTGTCTCTCTTGTGGACAATCACTCTCGCACACCCAAGAAACACTCAATGGAGGAAGAAGAGAACAACGATGGAGAAGACGATCTTATCAATGTGTTGCTTGAGAAAGATCTCATGCGACAAAGCGACGAAATGATGGATAACTTTTCCCACATCCTTCAACGCCTGCCGATAGCAACAAGCACATCTTCATCAAGCGACCACTTTGGAAGCACCTCGTCTTTCAAGGTACAATTTAATTTTGATATTCTTCTATTTGAAGGACAGATAGATGCAGAAGCCCTAGACAAATGGTTAAATCTGCTAGAAGGTTATTTCTTTGTTCACCATTTTTCTGACAAGGAAAAAATCACCTCCGCACTCCTTAAAACTCTCCCCCATGTCAAACATTGGTGGGAAACTTACTGGGAGCAAAGTTCCATAGAGGAGTCTGGATATATGGGGTCAAACCCACTTGGGATTTTTTTGTGGACATGGTAAAGGAACAGTATTTTCCTATTGGCAACTATGAGGACCAATACATAGATGGACCACATTGCGGCAAGAGAGGGGCCAAGCAGTTCCGTAGTTCACCAATACCTTCCATACCTTGTGCACCAAAATGGGTATCTAAGACTCTGAACAACATTTGATTCTGAAATATCATGGGGCTCTACACAGATACATCCAAACTAAAATGGATTTTCTGGGCATCTTATCACTCGGTGTTGCTTATCGATATGTTTTTAAAATCGAGCAAAAATTTAAGCACCAGAACAAATGGAAGTTCGGGTCTGCAAATCCACAACAACCAAAGTATGACAAAGATGACCCTAATAAACAATCTATCAAAAACCATTCCAAGCCACAGGAAAAGAAGGGTCACGAGAAGACAAAGAAGGACATTGGAAAAATGGTACGATTTCCACAAAATGCCCTGGCACAACATCGATGAATGTCGCTCAAAACAGTCATTGGTGGCCGAGATCAAAGACAAGGAGCCAAATCCTGATTCAGAATCTGATTCTGAAAATACTGGTAAAAGACAAATCATCGACGCAGACCCCACTGTTATTGTCGCGACCGCAACAATTCAACCAGAAGAACCAACAGATCCAGAAGAGGGGGAGCACCTTTTTCATTCACAGATGTGGGTGAAGGGGACCCCACTGCATTTTATTGTTGATAGCGGAAGCCAGAAGAACCTCATCTCAGCAAAGGTTGTCAAACAGTTTGGATTGTCGACAACACCACACCTGCAACCATACAACATCGGGTGGCTTCACCAAGGACGAGATCTTCGTGTCAACCAACAGTGTCGATTTTCATACGGCATACAGCCCTTCAAGGATGAGGTATTATGTGATGTTGTCTCACTAGATGCCTATGATATTATCTTCAGCCAACCATATATTTGGAAGTGCCATGCTATTTATGAGTCTCGACCCTGTAGTGTCATTGTTACTTTGGGGGGTCATCTCTACAGAATACCAGAGGTAATTCCAAATACTGTCCCACCTAAACAGTGCTGCAAGGTAGTATCTCATACTACAAAATTTAGCTTCTTCACAATCTGTTCAAAGGGTGAACATAAGGATATTGCAAACACTACAGCCTCGACCCACACACCTTCTATCCAACAGAAGCAGGCCGACAAGATTTCAGCAAAGTGTAAAGATTCCTTCTGCAAACAGGCACCTCATGTAGCCAAACTTGTTAAAAAGGTCCAACCCTTCCAGCCACATGTTTGTGACAACCTTCAAAAAGCTAAGTAATGCAACTTCCCCAACAAGGCAAGCAACTCATCAAGATCCAGATTCAAAAAATGCTATTCCCCCTCCCGTCGGCACTCAATGAAATAGAGACCATTACTTCCTAAGGAGGGAGGATTGATCCAGGTGGATATCAGTGGCCACCCACCTTTTCCAACTGGCTAAAAACAGTTTTCTGGCAATTTTGGCAATTTACTATTTTTAGGAGTTTTAACTTCCAGGACCATTTTGAGGGCCTAAATGAAGGTTTTTCGAGATCGAGATTCTCAGTGATATTCAAAGGCATTATTGAGCCCCCAAAATGAATATACTCGACGATACCTTTCAACGGGCTATCACAGGCCTAAAACGAAGATCGTATGCAAAAGTTACGACCCTGGAAAGTTGATGTACTAACTTACCCAAACGGAGCCCACCTGACTTTTGGCGCTTCATCTCCTAGGGTTAGGTTTTGGATATCTATGGTTTTTGGAATTCCTGTCTATTGTAAAAATGCCTTCAAAGCCTCATTGTAAACATCTTCTTGCGAATGTGAGTAGCCGTCACATCTCTTCTTAGAGATAAGCTATCACCATTCTAGCGAGTCTTTCACTCTGCATTTTTACAGACTCTCTACATTTCTTTCATTAATAGAAATCATGTATTACTGTATATCTGTGTTTATGGTTGTACCATCTTCTTGTGAATGAGCGCATCCATCACATCTCTTCTCAGAGATAAGCTGCCACCATTCCAGCAAGGTTGTTTCCGTTGCATTTTACAGTTTCATCTTATTTCCTTATTGAATATAAAACCAATTTTACTGTATCTCTGTTATTTTGTGTTAAGCACCTATTAATAATCTATAGTTATTTTTTTCTGCTCATAAAATATGGATCAGTGGTATCAGAGCAGGATTCTCTTGATTGTTTTTCAGTGCATGTCCCCGATGAGGTCTAAGTATAGAAAGTTTGGTCGTGAGCTTGTCTCTCTTGAGGACAATCACTCTCGCACACCCAAGAAACCCTCAATGGAAAAAGAAAAGAAAAATGATGGAGCAAACGATCCTATCAATATGTTGTTTAAGAAAGCTCTCACACAACAGAGGGACGAAATGATGGAGAAATTTTCCCACGTCCTTCAACACTTGCTGATAACAACAGGCACATCTTCATCAAGCAACCACTTTGGAAGCACCTCGCCTTTCAAGGTACAAGTTAATTTTGATATTCTTGTATTTGAAGGACAGATAGATCCAGAAGCCCTAGACAAATGGTTAAATCTGCTAGAAGGTTATTTATATGTTCATCATTTTTCCCATAGGGAAAATATCACCTTCGCACTCCTTAACGCTCTCCCCCATGTCAAACATTGGCGGAAAACTTACTGGAAGCAAAGTTCCACAGAGGAGTCTGGAATATATGGGGTCGATCCCACTTGGGATTTTTTTGTGGATGCGGTAAATGAACAATATTACCTTGTTGGAAACTATGAGGACTAGTACATGAGATCGACCAGACTGCAGCAAGAGAGGGGCCAAGCAGTTCTGAAGTTCACCAATACCTTTCATACCTTGCGCACCAAGTTGGGTATCAAAGACTCTGAGAGACATTTGGTTCTGAAATACCATGGGGCTCTACACAGATACATCTAGACAAATGGATCTTCTAGACATCTCATCACTCGGTGTTGCTTATCGACATGTTGTTAAAATCGAGCAGAAATTTAAGCATAAGAACAAATGGGAGTTCGGGTCTGCAAATCCGCAACAACCAAAGTATGACAAATACGTCCCTAACAAACAGTCTCTCGAAAACCAGTCCAAGCCACAGGAAAAGAAGGGTCACGAGAAGAAAAATAAGGACACTGGAAAATGTTGTGATTTCCACAAAATCCCCTGGCACAACACTGATGAATGTTACTCAAAACAATCATTGGTGACCAAGATCAAAGACAAGGAGACAAACCCTGATTTAGAATCTGATTCTGAAAATACTGGTAAAAGACAGATCATCGACGCAGACCCCACTGCTATTTTTGCAACCGTAGCAATTCAACCAGAAGAACCAACAGATCCAGAAGAGGGGGAGCACCTTTTTCATTCACTGATGTGGGTGAAGGAGACCTCGCTACATTTTATTGTTTATAGTGAAAGACAGAAGAACCTCATCTCAGTAGAGGTCGTCAAACAGTTGGGATTTTTGACAACACCACACCCGTAGCCATAAAACATCGGGTCACTTCACCAAAGACGAGATCTCTGTGTCAACTAGTAGTGTCAATTGTCATACGGCATCCATCCCTTCAAGGATGAGGTATTATGTGATGTTACCCCACTAGATGTCCGTGATGTTCTCTTGGGCCAACCATTTATGTGGAAGCGCCATGCTATTTATGAGTTTTGACCCCATAGTGTCATTGTTACTTTGGGGGATCATCTCTACAGAATACCAGAGGTAGTTCCAAATATTCTCTCACCTAAACAATGCTGCAAGGTAGTATCTCATACTACAAAATTCAGCTTTTTCACAATCTGTTCAAAGGTTAACAGAAGGATACTGCAACCACTACAACCTCGGCCACACACCTTCTATCCAACAGAAACAAGTCGACAAGATTGGAACAAAGTGTAAAGATTCCTTCTGCACACAGGCACCTCATGTAGCCAGACTGGTTAAAAAGGTCCAACCCTGCAGCTACATGTTTGTGACAACCTTCAAAAAGCTAAGCAACGCAACTTCCCCAACAAGGTAAGAAGCTCATCAAGATGCAGACTCAACAAATGCTCTTCCCCCTCCCTCGGGCATGCAACGAAATGGAGACCATTGCTTCCTAAGGAGGGAAGATTGATCCAGGTGGATATCGATGGCCACCCATCTTTCCCAACTAGCTCAAAACAATTTTCTGGCAATTTTGGCAATTTACTATTTTTAGCAGTTTTAACTTCCGGGGCCATTTTGAGGGCATAAATGAAGGTTTTTCGAGATAGAGATTATAAATGATATCCAAATGCATTATTAATCCCCTTAAATGAATCTCCTCGATGATACCTTTCCAACGGGCTATCACACGCCTAAAACGGAGATGGTATGCAAAAATTATGACCCTGGGAAGTTGATGTACTAACTTACCCAAATGGGGCCCACCTGACTTTTGGCGCTTCTTCTCCTAAGGTTAGGTTTTGGATGTATAGGGTTTTTGAAATTCTTGTTTATTGTAAAAATGCCTTCAGAGCCTCATTGTAACCATATTCTTATGAATGCAAGTAGCCGTCACATCTCTTCTCAGAGATAAGCTGCCACAATTCTAGCAAGTCTTTCACTCTGTATTTTTACAGTCTCTGTACATTTCTTTCATTAATAGAAATCGTGTATTACTGTATATCTATGTTTATGGTTGCATATCTAATACATTTATGTTATATTATTGGATATCTGCGATATCCCTGTGCATTTCTTTATTATATCTCCACTCTCATTTCATGTCGAAAATAATCCGAATCAATCTAGCAGAAACTCAAATAGTAGATTACCATTGATCCGGATTTTATGAGCAGAACGAAATGACTACAGATTATTAACAGGTGTCTAACATAGAAAAAAAAAATATACAGTAAAACTGGTTTTCTATTCAATAAGGAAATAAGCTGAAACTGTAAAATGTAGTGGAAACAAGCTTGTTGGAATGGTGACGGCTTATATCTGAGAAGGGATGTGGTGGCTGCGCTCATTCGCAACAATATGATTACCATTCTAGCGAGTCTTTCACTTTGTATTTTTATAGTCTTTGTACATTTCTTTCATTAATAGAAATCATGTATTATTGTATATATGTTTTTATGGTTGCATCTCTGATACATTTTTGTTATATTATTGAATATCTGCGATATCTCTGTGCATTTCTTTATTATATCTTCACTCTCATTTCGTGTAAAAAATAATCCGGATCAATTGATCTGGATTTTATGAGAAGAATTAAATGAATACAGATTATTAACAAGTTCTTAACACAAAATAACAGAGATACAGTAAAACTTGTTTTCTATTCAATAAGGAAATAAGCTGAAACTGTAAAATGCAGCTAAAACAAGCTTGTTGGAATGGTGGCGGCTTATCTCTGAGAAGAGAAGTGATGGTTGCACTCATTCACAAGAAGATGATTAAAATGAGGCTCTGAAGGCCTTTTTACAATAAACAGGAATACCAAAAACCCTAGACATCCAAAAACCTAACCCTAGGAGATGAAGCGCCAAAAGTCATGTGGGCCCCGTTTGGGTAAGTTAGTACACCAACTTCCCGGGGTCGTAACTTTTGCATACAATCTCCGTTTTAGGCGTATGATAGCCCGTTGGAAATGTATTGTTGAGGAGATTCATTTTGGAGGTTCAATCATTCCATCAACTATTATTGAAAATCTCGATCCCTAAAAACCTTCATTTAGGCCCTCAAAATGGCCCCGAAAGTTAAAACTGCTAAAAATAGTAAATTGTCAGAAAACTATTTTGATCCAGTTGGAAGAGGTGGGTGGCCACCGATATCCACCTGGATCAATATTCTCTCCTTAATAATCAATGGTCTCCATTGCGTTGAGTTCCCCCATTAGATGAAAAAATTTCTACTTAATTTGGCCCCAGGTGAGCTACTTGCCTTGGTGCAGGAGTTGCCTTACTTTGACGACTCGATAAAGTTGGATCATTTGTTGTCGAGTGCCCTTGATCTGTGTTTCCATAATCTGATCGTTGGATGGTTTTTGCAAGCAGTCGGGCTTGAGCTCTGTTGGTGGCAGTTGCTCTACTACGTCTGTGGTGTCCAATAATGGTGGGAAATAAGGGCGAAGGAGATCCACGTTGAACATTGGGTGAAAAAGTTACGACCCCAACGAGGCCCACCTGACTTTTGGCGCTTCATCTCCTAGGGTTAGGTTTTGGATGTCTAGGGTTTTTGGCATTCATGTTTATTGTAAAAAGGCCTTCAGAGCCTCAATGTAACCATCTTCTTACGAATGCGAGTAGCCGTCACATCTCTTCTCAAAGATAAGTTGCCACCATTCTAGCGAGTCTTTCACTCTGTAATTTTTACAGTCTCTGTACATTTCTTTCATTAATAGAAATCATGTATTACTGTATATCTATGTTTATGGTTGCATCTCTGATACATTTTTGTTATATTATTGAATATCGGCGATATCTTTGTGCATTTATTTATTATATCTTCTCTCTCATTTCGTGCCGAAAATAATCTGGATCATGAGTACATAGAGAAGGTGTTGGAGAGGTTTAGAATGTAGAATGCAAAACCAGTTAGTACACCTTTGGCCAACCATTTCAAATTAACTAAGGAAATGTGTCATGAAACACATGAGGAGATAGAATACATGTCTAGGGTCCCTTATTCATCAACAGTTGGCAGCTTGTTGTATGCGATGGTTTGCACAAGACCGGATATTGCACTTGCAGTGGGAGTTGTGAGCACGTATATGAATAATCCAGGTAAAGAACATTGGGAGGAAATAAAGTGGATCCTCAGGTATTTGAGAGGTACTACTACTCATGCATTATGTTTTGGAGGTT
>JZKD02S0132300.1:317380-343274 GCA_000966675.3 Picea glauca
CAGATGTTTATGGAGGAATTGGGAAAGAAGCAGGAGAATAGCAGGTTGTACCGTGACAATGAGAGTTCCATTCATCTTGCAAAGAACTCAGCCTTCCATTCGAATAATAAGAATATACAGTTGAGGTACCATTTCATACTATCTGTCTTGGAAGATGGACATTTGAAGTTGGAAAAGATACACACTAGCCAAAATCCTGTAGACATGTTAACAAAGGGAGTAACTAGGGAGAAACTAAGTTCTTTCTCAGTTTCAGTTGGTCTTCAAGCATGAAGGTGAAGATGATAAATTTTCCAGGTCCAAGAAGGTTCATAGTCCAACAAATACAACAACGGTGGAGTTGTTGAGAGGAGTCTCCAAGTGGGAGATTGTTGGTTGTGGAGCCTGATTATCTTCCAGATTTAGAGGTCTTTGTTTTCAGCTGTGTTTATACCCCATGAAGAATTCACACCCCAGAATAATGTACACTCATCCACGCAGGGGAGTTCAGAGGGGGGTTACCCACCTTGCGAGGTTTGAGGGCATGGCCCCCCGAAGGAAAAATTTCCTTGTAAATGTATATTGTAATTTCAATGTAAATCTGGATCGTTCATTATAAGGTCGCAGATCTGAAGATAAAAGTTATGTTAGGGTTTTTTTCCCTTGAAGGAAACCCTCTTTTATGAGGGAAATGTATTGTTGCTATGCATCATTGTGAATATTGTATTATGAGAGAGGAGAATGTGAGAGAAAGAAGAGGAAGTTACAACAGGTTTGTTGTGGATTGTATCCCTTCATTTGTTGGATAATAATAAAGGAAGGACCTAGAAATTTCTCTAGTGGACGTAGCCCACACTAGGTGAACCACGTATATCTGTCTCTATTGTATTGTGTATCTTTTGTGTTTTATTTCTGCATTTGTTTTATTTTATTGCTCAGTGGTCATGTTTTTCTAATAGTTTTTTGGCACATGGTTTTTGCCGATGGTTTTCTATTTTCAGTTAAGGAATTAGGGTTGTTGACTAATCCAGGTCATTTGATTAGGGTTTTGAATGCCAATATCTCCTATATGTATATTGTATTGTAAACAATGTATAACTATGAATGAATATAGAATATGTTGGTTTTCCTAGTTTGGGTTTCCAAGGGAAAAATATCTGTGTAATGTGTGTATTTTCCATTGTATATTTTCTGTTCTTTTACTGAAAAATATGTTTGCAGTAAATATTGTACAATGTTAAAATCTATATTTGGTATCAGATCAATTATTGGCTTCAAAGGGATAAATTTGTGGTCAAGGGTTTGACTCAGGACTGTGATAAGCCTTGTTATCGTGGGAGATCTGTGATATTGATTTTTCAGGTGAAGAGAAATGGCGAACAATTCGAAAATAAAGATTGAGAAGTTTAATGGGAAAAATTTTGAGCTGTGAAAGCTCAATATGGAAGATCTTTTGGTGGACAAAGATCAGTGGATTACGGTGGATCCAGGTACTGCACCTATAGGAACTTCAACAGATGACTGGAAACATTTGGATTGGAAGGCGAAGATAACAATCTGATTGTGTCTCTTAGATTCAGTATTATTGAATGTGTCAGAGGAAGCTACAACCAAGGATTTATGGGATAAGTTGGGGAAGTTGTATCAGTCTAAGTCCCTAGTAAATAATCTATTCCTGAGAAACAAGTTGTATAACCTGAGGATGAGAGATGGAGACTCAGTGGCAGAGCATTTGAATGCCTTCAATACTGTGGCAAGTCAGTTAGTATATGTTGAGATTAAAATTTTAGATGAAGCTAAGTGTATCATTTTATTGTGATCTTTACTAAACTCATGGGATAGTCTAGTTGTGGCCATAAGTAGTAATACAACTGCCTTGAATTTTGATGAAGTGGTCTCATCCTTGTCGTCGGAGGAGATGAGACGAAAGAACATGGAAGGACAAAGCACAAATGAATTATTTGCAAGAGGATGCTCCCAGGAAAGAAATAGATCTAAGTCCTCAAGTGGGAGATCTAAGTATAAGGGTATATCTAAATCTCCCGAAAAGTTTGTAATGTTGAAGATGTGGAAAAGAAGGGCACTACAAGAAGTAGTGTAGATCCAAAATTGAGAAAAAAAAAAGGAATTTGAAGAATCTCCTTCTACAAAAGAAAAGACCTCCAAGGAAGAAGGAGTGGATGTGTACTTGGATTATTCAAGAAAACATGCAAATCATGAGGCATGGTTGGTTGAATCAGGTGCATATTTTCATATGACTCCCTAGAGGGAGTGGTTCTGTGAATATGAAAGGTATAATGGAGGTAATTTTTTCCTAGGTGATGAATCGACAACTAGAATCATAGGACGAGGAAAATTCAAGTTGAGGCTCATAGATGGAAGGATTGGAACACTACCTGATGTTTTTCACATCCCAGGTTTGGCCAAAAATTTGATTTATGTAAGAAAAATGGACGATGTAGGGGTAAAAACAATATTTGAAAAGGAAACCTGCAGGATGGTTTGAGGAGCAATGGTGTTACTGAAGGGAGTTCGGTTTGAACTCTGTATAAGCTGAAAGGAAGAACTATTAGTGATGGGTGTAATAGTTCCATTGTTCCTCATATTGGAATTGAAGAAGAAAGAACTCCTACAGTCTCTTGAGAAAAGGTTATGATGTGGCATCAAAGACTGGGGCATATCAGAGAGAAGGGTCTTCGACTACTACATGGTAAAGGTATGGTTGAAATTATGTCTAACTACTCTCTGGATTTTGATTTCTGTGAACATTGTGTATATGGGAAAAATAATCGGGTAAGATTCCCCTCTGGTGCAATGAGGGCAGAAGTAATTTTACAGGTAGTTCACAATGATGTGATTGGACCTGTGACGGTTCCATCATTGGAAAAATCTGTGTACTATGTCTCATTTATAGATGAATTCTCGATGAATACTTGGATATATTTCCTCAGGAAGAAATCTGAAGTCTTTGACAAGTTTAAATATTTTAAGACTCTTGTTGAGAATCAAACAAAGAAAATAATTAATGTGTTGAGGACAGATAATGGCGGAGAGTTCTGCAGGAATGAATTTGAAGAATTTTGTAAGAAGTGTGTTATAGAACGGCAAAAAAATACTCCATATACACCTCAACATAATGGAGTTGTAGAAAGAATGAACATGACGTTGATGGAAAAATCAAGGTGCATGCTCAGTGGTGCCAGGTTAGGGAAATAATTTTGGGTAGAGGTAGTGGGCATTGCATGATACATGGTCAACATATCACCCTCATCAGCGTTGGATGGAAAGACTCCACAAGATGTATGGACTAGTAAGAAACCTTCTCTCACACATCTCAAGGTATTTGGCTATGATGCCTATTCTCATGTTCCAAAGGAAAACATGGGTAAGCTAGATAAGAAGGCTAAAAAGTGTATCTTTATTGGGTTAAAAGATGGTATCAAATTTTATAAGCTTTGGAATCCAAAAAATAAGAAGGTTGTGTATATTTGAGATGTGGTATTTAGAGAAATGAAGGATGTTGTTAAATAGGAAGTCCTACCAAGTAAGGAAGAACCAAAAAAAATAGAGGTTAACTTAAAGGATGATGAATCAAACTCTACAGAAGAACATGAATTAGAAGAAGAAGATCCTCATATT
Source organism: Picea glauca (assembly GCA_000966675.3). Classification (NCBI taxonomy): domain Eukaryota; kingdom Viridiplantae; phylum Streptophyta; class Pinopsida; order Pinales; family Pinaceae; genus Picea; species Picea glauca. The sequence goes on from JZKD02S0132300.1 coordinate 320,999, forward strand.
CCAATATTGAGGATACCGTTTCGAGAAAGGATACTAGAAAGGTATACTCCATCTGATTTCCATTCAAATTTGTCTTTGTCTATTACTGATGATGATCCTAGAACTGTCAGGGAGGTAGTGGATTCATATGATGGAAATCTATGGGAAAAGGTCATGTGTTGGTTGTGGAGCCCGATTATCTTCCTATTTCATAGGTCTTTGTTTTCATCCATGTTTATACCACATGAGGACTGTACACCCCATAATACTATAGACCCCTACACGTGGGGGGGGCGGGGAGGGGGGCAGGGGGGTTGGTTGTAGGGGGGGCTTCCCCCCCCTGCAGGGTTTGGGGGCAAGCGGGCCCCCGAAGGAAAAATTTCCTTGTAAATGTATATTGTAATTTCTTAGAAAATCTCGACCGTTAATTATAAAGTCACAGATCTAACGATAGAAGTGATGTTATGGTTTTTTACCCTAGAAGACAACCCTCTTTTATGATGGAATTGTATTGTGGTTGTGTATTATTGCGAATATTGTATTATGAGAGAGGAGACAATGAGAGAAAGAAGAGGAATTTACAATGGGTGTGATGTAGGTTGTATCCCTTCATTTGTTGGATAATAAAAAGGAAGGACCTGCCAATTTCTCTAGTGGAAGTAGCCCACACTGGGTGAACCACATATATCTATGTCTCTATTGTATTGTGTATCTTTTGTGTTTTATTTTCGCATTTGTTTTATTTTATTGTTGTACAATCCTATTTTTATAACAACTGGTATCAGAGTGAAAGGTAACTCGCAGGAAAAGAGGGTTCCTGGTTCGAGTGGGAGAAATGGCGGAAGATTGAAAGTTTAGGCTCGAGAAATTTAATGGCCAAAACTACCAGTTATGGAAGATGCAAATGGAATATTATTTATATAAGAAGGATCTATTCCTACCATTGGGTGGAATAGAAAAGAAGTTGATGGCCATGAAATATGAAGAGTGGGAGGTTCTTGACATAAAGGTACTAGGAACGATACAGTTGAGCCTGGCATCGTCGGTGGCTTTCAATATTTTGAAATAAAAGATAACGAAGGAGCTAATGGACACATTGGCTAAACTGTATAAAAAAACCTCGACGTCCAATAAGGTATTTCTAATGAAGATATTATTTAATATGAATATGTTAGAAGGTGGCTCTATTGTAGATCATTTAAATGAATTTAATACGGTTATTAATCAACTAAGTTCTGTAAAAGTGGACTTTGATGATGAGGTCAGGGCTCTTCTAATATTATGCTCATTGCTAGAAAGATGGAAGTGTTTGGTGTTGGCAGAGGGGAAAACTCAGGGTTCAATGCTCAACAACGCACCAACAAAACCCTAACTATCGACCCTTTCGGCAATATCTGCGAAGCAGAAGAAGTCTCACCTGAGGTAGAGGAAGGGGTGGTTGCAGGACTCAGATGTCTGCAACCTAGCTGGGACACAAATATGTGATCACAATACTTAACAGAACACTTAGCAGTTAACATTCATTAGTCTTTAACCCTTATTCGCATCGCATATACAAACCCTAATTACAGAACAACTTAGTATTCAACAAAATCTAATACATCCAAGAACCTAGCATATAGAAATAGATCAGATCTAGCATTCATTCACATTACTAAGCACTAAGCTACTATATCAGATGCATCTAACATATATCACTGCACTAAGCATAAATCACATCAATAACATAACAACTATAATGCACAAAGCAACCACAACACAGATATACGTGGTTCACCCCCAGCATGGGGCTACGTCCACCAACTCTTCGTCTTCTTTATTATCTTCTGCCAATCTTCTTACATGCACAAAGCCCAAAACCCCACTCCACATAGGACGGGAGATCTGCGCGCACCCTGCCAGATCCTCCTTCCCTGAGTTAGGTCACAACACAAAGCCTTACACAGTATGCGCACAAAGCACTACAGGTGACTTGCACTTAGCCCTGCAAGTCTCAACACACAATATACACAAAGCCTCTTACAATCACTTGCACTTAGCATCACTTCCTTAGATCCTCTAGATCTAGTGTGTGTGTGTCTTACATCACCTAGATATCTATTTATACATTACAAAAGGGGCCAAGGCATGGGTAAACCCATGGGCCGACATCCCATACCCATTACATAAAACTCTAAACAAAAAGTTTCCCTAAAAAGGGGGCGATATCCCGTGATCTTCGATTCACCTTGCACTCTACCTTTGACCAGCCTATCGAAGTCCCAAAAATGGTCAAACATGGCCCAATTTCTCCAAAAATTGGTCAAGAGCCAACAGGCCCCCAACACTCACCTGTGACTCGTCCCGAGTCACTTTGATCTAGGTAACTCTGCTTCAAATCCCTTGAGCTTGGCTCGAGCTGCCTCGACCTGTTGCTTCGCCAGAGCCTCCTTCTTGAAAAACTCATGAATAACTTTATCGGTCATAGATCCTTCCAAGCGTTGTTCTACTGTGGTGACCACTTGTTCTAGTTCTACACTTTACCCTTCAATTTCTTCAAAAAGTGTGCAAGCTTCATCCTACACTGGCTGGAGCCTTTGGTTTACTTCCATGACCTTGCTCTAGATGGCATGGACCTATTGTTGAACCGTTTGTTGTTCCTGGGCTCTTTTCATCCTTTTGACCACTGACATTGGCTTCAACTGTTCTTGCACTGTTGTTTCTTGTTGTTTTTCCTCCTGGATTTGTGACTCCAGTGTACTTAGTTCAGAATCCTATGCAAGGTGCTCACGGGTCTATGCACTTCGGTTGTTGAGTTGTTTGCATTCCAAGGCTAATGCCTTGATTCTTTGGACTGTGCTTCGAGCAGTTTCTTCTCTTTGGTCTCATACTTCCTGTGGAGTGCTTGGCACATCTTGTAGTTCTAGTTCTGTGACTCTTTGTTGGATTTGTTGAATTGCTTCAGCTAGCTTCCCCACTTGACTCTCCACTGGGTATTCTTCCATCTGTTCTAAGCCCATCACATAGAGAAGTGCTCTAGTGACTACTTCTTTAACTCCAATCTTCTTTTAAAGCAATTTTTCTTTCTCCCTATCCTCTACAAACTTCGCTTGGAGGTCGTCTTTTTCTTGTTGCACAACCCAACGTTGCTCTATGGCTTCTTCTTTTGCTTGCTTTAAGGCCTCTGTGGGTTGTTCTTTTTCCTCCTAGACATGATGAAGGCGAGATTTCGTCGCATCTACTAGTCTACATAGCTGGGTTGGTTCATCTCCCAAATCAATCCCTTCAAATGACGGAGGCGCAGTGGGCACTGCGCGGCTAGAGTAGAGGGCTTGTTGTACCCCTTTCAACTCTGCGTCGATGCGATCATACATGGTTTCTTATTTTTTTTCATTGCACTATAAAATATCTTCTATTGTATCTGATACGGTGGCAATGATGAGGTCGATGTCATCCACCATGAGCACAGTCTGCAGCTTAGGCTTACTAGCATTGGATTTCTTCCGTGATGAAGGTTTCGTGGGGGAAAACTTTCTTTTCTTGGATGTCTCAGCCTCATCCATGGGATCCCTAGGTGGTGTTACTTCGCCTTGCTTCTTCTTATATTCTTCCCCTTCCTTATCTTGGCTTACTTCGTCATCTCCAGGTGAATCAGACGCAGTCTTCACCGATGTGTTGTTTATTTTCTGCATATATTCCTTCTTTTTCTTCCTGTTGCTGCTGGGTGCATCATATTCCGCTCGGATGACCGACTGACTTCCAATGATGTCAGGGCTGGAGAGCTTTGTATCTTCTATTGGTACCAGGGATTCTGCAGGCCACTCCTTAGTGATTTCATCCATATCTTCCTCAGTGAGCCTGTAATAGGACTGGAGTTCTTCCTTATGTTCGTCTCCGCGCGCAATGATATATATAAAATGCCTATCTGCGCGAAACTTCGCAAATGGCCTGAACTGATGCAACGTATTCGGTGTCATGCGAGGGGAATATTCAATGGCTCTCTTCAGCTATAAGTAATAGGTGTGGAACATTTTTTTTGATTGCCATTGATTATCCATGTCGCTTGAATACCAGAGCATAGTAAAATTCACAGCTAAGGGTTCGGACGACTCAATTTCAGGGAAAGTCTCACCTTCCGACATCTCCTAAGCAATGAAGGCGATAAGGATCAACATCCAAATGAAATGGAACTCATAACCTTGATCTTGATCTTTGTGAAAGTCTTGGTCTAACTGGTTGATGAGGTAGCTCACCCAGTTCATTTGCAGTCCTTAAATGCATTTTCCCGCAAGGTTAACAACGAACCCTGTGACCTGCGTGGGTCTGTTCTTTCTTACTAGCTTACCAACGATCAACTGGTAGGATAAGTGCACTGCACCATTCTGAATGGAGGCTACCTTGTAGCCTCACTTCCCCTTCTCCACATCCCCATAGGTGTCCTTTATTCTTTGTGCCAAGGTGCAATCTGTAAACTTCCCTGGATAAAATTCTTGTGGGTCTTGTCCTTCCATGCTTAACCCGGTGATCTGATGGATCAATGTCGGATATACGGTGATGCATCTGTCCAACCATAGGTAACCACCATGGAAGCAAGACAACAGGATTTTAATGCACATGTTAACCTCCTGATCCCTTCCAAAGTGTGGTATCTTCATCATGTTCAGGATAGTGGACCTTGTGATGTCCATAGTTCATGGCTGGGGGATGATCTTCGAATTCTTCCCCTTTGTCTTGGTCAAATACTTATATGGTGCGATCATGCCATAGTTCTTACGATCTCCTAAGTTGAAGTTGTTGATCTTCAACGTTAGAATCTGTCTTAACAGTGGTTCAACTGTGCGTATCCCCTTCAGGAGGTACGCAGTGATCAAGGTGTAGTCGAAGTCCCTCGGGACATTGTCTCGACTATTTCCCTCAGGATATAGTCATTCAAGATAGATGGGATGAGCTTGACATTCACCAAGTCATCACGATGCTTGGTTCATTTCTCTATCGTATCTCGGGATGGTCCAGATCCACGAGCAATCGACAGGGATGCTTGCACTACTCTCGTCGACGAGGCTTGTACTCCTGTGGACATGACCTTCTCAGCCATGAGGTCAATGAGAATATATTTTACAGAATGCTCGACTGCACTGAATTCTTCCAAAATACACACTTGTAATCAGATAGCTCGGTTAGGTAGACAAACACTCAAGGAAGTCGAATCTACGACGAGGTCTCAATAAGCACTGCGCGAAAGAAACTAGTTCTCTGGGGGCTCTGATAATCACAATTTGCAAAAGTTTCCTTAGTCGGATATGTGACGGACTAAATAGAAAACAACGTAATGGACTCCTCCAATGGGAAGGAATGCCTCAATCAATGCAATTCCATCCATTATGGTGCGTTACCAACGGTCCAAAGGCGATCTTTCCGGCAATAATTGCGTTTCTATTCGTTCTGGAGCGTCGTTCTAGCGGTCGGGATGCCTCCAATGGTCATATTGCTTCATCGCGGTGATGTACCAATCTACGTTGTTCTAATATTCTGACGAAGTTCCAGTTCTACAAACTTTCCTTCTGCGAAGTCCTCTTTGGAACTTCCTACAATTTCTCTAACTTTGCTTTCTTCTTACTGAGCTTTCTGGCCTTCTTTCCTGTGATCTGTGTCTCTGGATTCCTCTTTCCATTCTTGTTCTTATCTCTTCTTGGCATAGTAACTTCACAGTGTGGAGGTTTTTTCAAAGGGTTCGAGGGTAATGCTTCTTCTCTTTCTGGGGTAGGTGCTATATTCTCTTGTACAGACAGGTGTTTCCAGTCTTCCTGTGTTCTTTGAACTTCGATAGCCCGGTCTCTGACCCTTAGTAGCTTCGACTTGTTCTCCTTTTCCTCATGTTGCACTATTCTCCTAGCCATGAAATCTCTTAGTTCTTTCTTTTTTTGTTCAAGATCTTCCTCTTCTTGTTTCCTTTGTATCTAATCTTTCTCAACCCAAGTTTTTTCTAGCAAAATAGCAAATGGGGCATTGTTCTCAACAAACTTAACGACCTCAAATTCTTCTTATGTCGAAGTGCCATGAGCACTCATAGGTATCTGGGTAAGTCTTCCACATAGGGTTATCATCTTCCCTTTAAATAATCATATTCCTCCCAGTGAAGGAACCATAGCAGGCTTTCCCAAAATTTCCCAAGTTCTTTCTGTCATGATATTCACCTGTGTTTCCTCATCCAGGATAAAATCTATGTTGAAGTCTCCTATTCTTGTTTCTATGCACTCCTTATCTTTTAAGACCTCTGATAAGTTGATGTCTCTATGATCATTTAGGGTTTCTTTTATCTGCAATAATACAATCTTTGATTCTTTCTGGTTCTGGAGCATATTCTTAGTCTCTTGGCCTTCCTTAGGGTTTTCTTTTCTCATATTCATCTATTCAACTTTAGCAATCATTCTAGGGAAATCCAAAACTTCATGATACATGACTTTACAAGAAAGATAAATGGGTTTTCTACCAAGGCATTCCTTAGCAAGATGTTCTGGTCTTCTGCAACTATAACAAAGAGTTAATCCTCTCTTTCTCTTAAACGATCCCCAACCTTTCTTGTACTGCGCACTGGGATCACAGTGAGGAACCTGCAAAAAATTCTTTCTAGGATCCTGCATCCATTTGTTAGTCCAAAAATCCTTTCTATGCATAGGAATAACATATCTTTCACTATTTCTACCAAATCTATTCATATCAAATCTTCTTTCTTCTAGTCGTGCCCTAGTTTTCAGACTAGGACAAAATCTATCAAACATACCTAGATCCATTCTTTCAAAACAAACATTTCCACTCATCTTACCTTTATCAGAGCACAAAGCTTCAAGATATTACCTCTTTTCTTCATATCAGACTTCTCTTCTTAGCACAGAGCTTCACAAGTCAAGTAGAATAATGTGCACTACAACAACAAATCTATGCACAAAGCTTTCTCTTTTCTTTAGTTCCCAGCAATCACAGTTTCAGGTCCCGGCAACGGAACCATTTTTTGGCACAGGGGTAGACCCAAGGTTCAACGCTCAACAACGCACCAATAAAACCCTAACTACTGATCCTTTCGGCAACATCTGCAAAGCAGATGAAGTCTCACCCGAGGTAGAGGCAGGAGTGGTTGCAGGACTCAGATGTCTTCAACCTAGCTGGGACACGGATCTGTGATCACAATACTTAACAAAGCACTTAGCAGTGAACATTCATTAGTCTTTAACCCTTATTCACATTGTAGATCCAAACCCTAATTACATAACAACGCAGTATTCAACAAGATCTAATACATCCAAGCACCTAGCATATATAAATAGATCAGATATAGAATTTATTCACATTACTAAGCACTAAGCTACTATATCATATGCATCTAACATATATCATTGCACTAAGCATAAATCACATCAATAACATAATGACTATAATGCACAAAGAAACCACACAACACAGGATATACATGGTTCACCCCCAATGTGGGGCTACATCCACCAACTCTTCGTATTCTTTATTATCTTATGTCAATTTTCTTACATGCATAGAGCCCAAAACCCCACTCCGCATAGGACAGGAGATCTGCGCGCACCTCGCCAAATTCTCCTTCTCCGAGTTAGGTCACAACACAAAGCCTTACACAGTCTGTGCACAAAGCACTACATGTGACTTGCACTTAGCCCTGCAAGTCTCAACATACAATATGCACAAAGCCTCTTACAATCACTTGCACTTAGCATCACTTCCTTAGATCCTCTATATCTAGTGTGTATGTGTCTTACATCACCTAGATATCTATTTATACATTACAAATGGGGGCCAAGGCATGGGTAAACCCATGGGCCTACATCCCATACCCGTTACATAAAACCCTAAACCCAAAATTTAGCTAAAAAGAGGGCGAGATCCTACGATCTCTGCTTTGCCTTGCGCTCTGCCTTCGACCAGCCTGTTGAAGTCCCAAAAATGGTCAAACATGGACCAAGTTCTCCAAAACTTGGTCAAGGGCCAACACTTGGTCATGGTTGTAAGTAACTCTGTCTCTGGTTCAAATAATTTAAAATTTTATGGCGTTGTTGGTGTTATCCTTAGCGAGGAAATGCGAAAGAAAAGCACAGGTGAGACATCAGGTAACGCGTTAAACATGAAGAACAGGGGAAGACAAAAGGATAGAGGAAAGGGCTTATGGAACCACAAGAATTATAGGAAGGGCAGATCCTAATCTAGACTGGGAAAGAGAGTGCTAGAATTGTGCAAAGAAAGGACATCTGAAGAAAGACTGCACAGCTCCAAAGAAACAAAGAGATGGACAACATGAGAAAAATCAGGAAGCAAATGTAATAGGTGATGTGTTACAAGATGATTTGATTCTTTTTGTAGATAATATTTATGAGTCTTGGGTAGTATATTCATGGGCTTCATTTCATGCCACACCCGATAGGAAACATTTTCTAGATTATCTTCAAAGTGATTTTGGGCAAGTTCATTTGGGTGATGATGCACCATGCAAAATTGTTGGAATGGGAAAGGTAGAAATAAATCAAAGGAATGGAAACCAATGGTTTTTGAAAGCGGTAAGACATGTTCCACATCTAAGGAAAAATCTAATTTCAACAGGGTAGTTGGCAAGTGAAGGTTGTATATCTATACTTACAGATAAGGCGTGGAAGGTCACCAAAGGATCACTGGTGATACCAAAAGGAGAGAAGGTAGGTACATTGTATTTATGTACTGGTAATACTAAGTCTTCTATCTCTTTAGTTTCTATAGGACTAGATACAAAACTGTGGCATCATAGGCTTATAAACATGAGTGAGAAGGGGATGCAGATACTTCATAAAAGAAATTTGTTGCCAGATCTTAAACAAATTGATTTGGATTTCTGTGAGCATTGTGTTTATGGAAAACATAAGAGAGTCATATTTCTCAGAGTTGGAAAAGAAAAGAAGAGTGAAAGGTTAGATCTTCTTCATACAGATGTATGGGGACCAACTCAGGTATCATCTCTTAGTGTCTCTTGTTATTATGTTACTTTTATTGATGATGCAACTAAAAAAACTGTTGTTTATTGCATTCAACAAAAATATGATGTTTTTGATACTTTTAAGAAATTGAAAGATTTGGTTGAGAATGAGACAGGAAAAAGTTTGAAGTGTCTTAGATTAGACAATGGAGGTGAATATTGCAACAAGAAGTTTGATGAGTATTTTTCATACCATGGGATTTGTAGAGAGAAGATAGTTCCAGGAACACCACAAGAAAATGGTGTGTCAGAAAGGATGAATAGGACAATCATGAAGCATGTAAGGAGTATGGGATTTCATGTTGGTTTGCCCTTAAAGTTATGGGAAGATGTTGTAGATATCGTTGTTTACTTAATAAACAGAGGGCCTTCAAGCTCTTTGGATGGTGGAATTCCAGAGGAGGCATGGACATGTAAAAAGGTAAACTATTCTTTTTTGAAGACTTTCGGTTGTGAAGCATTTGTCCATATTGATAAAGAAAATAGAACAAAGCTTGAGGCAAAATACAAGAAGTGTACTTTTATTGGATACAGTGTTAATGATTTTGGTTATCACTTATGGGAAAGATTAGTTGTAGGGAAAGAAATAGGAAAAAGAAAAACAAGAATACACGATGCTTGATGACATCACTGAAAAAGAAATTCTAAAGGTACCAAAAAATCAAAATGTACAACAACAGGAGCAACATGCACCTCAAAACCTACAAGTGGTGTTAGAAGATCTACTAGGTTAAGTAGACCCCATGAACGATACTCTCTTTCATTGTGTTATTTATTGTTGATTGATTCTGGTGAACCAGAATGTTGAAAGACAATGCAGGGTGACACTAAAAAGAAGTGGGAGAAAGGCATGAAAGAGGAAATGGATTCCATGGTAAATAACTAGACTTGGGACTTGGTTCAGTTGCCTGCAGGAAAAAGACCATTGCAAAATAAATGGCTTTACAAGTTGAAGGAATAATATGGAGGAAAAAAATGGTACAAGGCTAGACTTGTTGTAAAGGAGTTTGCACAAAAGAAAGGTATATATTTTGATGAAATATTTTCTCTTGTTGTTAATATGAATTCAATTAGGACTGTTTTAAGTCTCGTGGAAGTAGAATATTTGCATTTTGAACAATTAGATGTAAAAACAATTTTTCTCCATGGAGATTTGGAGGAAGAGATTTATATGCAACAACCACAGGGGTATGAGATCAAAGGGATGGAAAATTTGGTATGCAAGTTGAAAAGGAGCTTGTATGGCCTAAAGAAAGCTCCAAGGCAATGGTATTTGAAGTTTGACAGGTTTATAACAGAACAAGGTTCAATAGATGTCATTATGATCACTATGTCTATTTTAAAAGGATAGAAAATGGAAGCTATATTATATTTCTATTGTGTGTAGATGAAATGCTTGATGCAGGGTCTAATATGCAGGATATAAATGTGCTCAAGAAGAAATTATATAATCCATTTGCAATGAAGGATTTGGGTGCTGCAAAGAAAATCCTTGGTATGAGAATAACAAGAGACAGAAAAAATCACAAATTGACATTGTCTCGGGGTGAGTACATAGAGAAGGTGTTTGAGAGGTTTAGAATATAGAATGAAAAACCAGTTAGTACACCTTTGGCCAACCATTTCAAATTAACTAAGGAAATGTGTCCCAAGACACAAGAGGAGATAGAATACATGTTCAGGGTCCCTTATTCATCAACATTTGGCATCTTGATGTATGCGATGATTTGCATATGTAGTGGGAGTCGTGAGCAGGTACATGAAAAATCCATGTAAAGAACATTGGGAAGCAGTAAAGTGGATTCTCGGGTATTTGAGAGGTATTGCTACGCATTCATTATGTTTAGGAGGTTCAAACATTGTTCTACAAAGATATGTTGATTCGGATATGGCAGGTGATAAAGATAACAGGAGGAGCACCACAGGGTATGTTTTTACTATAGGTGGAAAACTAGTAAGTTGGATTTTGAAACTGCAAAAGGTTGTTGCACTTTCAACAACAAAAGCAGAGTATGTTGCTGCTACAAATGCTAATAAAGAAATGATTTGGTTACAAAGGTTTATGGAGGAATTGGTAAAGAAGCATAAGAATAGCAGTTTTTACTGTGAAAATGAGAGTTCTGGTCATCTTGCAAAGAACTCATCCTTACATTTGAAGACTAAGAATATACAACTCAGGTACCATTTCATATGATCCGTCTTGGAATATAGACATTTGAAGTTGGAAAAGATACACACTATCCAGAATCCTGCAAACATGTTAACAAAGGGAGTAACTAGGGAGAAACTAAGTTCCTACTAAGTTTTAGTTGGTGTTCAAGCATGAAGGTGAAGATGAGAAATTTTCCAAGTCCAAGGTGGAGTATAGTCCAGCAGGTACAACAACAGTGGAGTTTTTGTGATCAATTTCCAAGTGGGAGATTGTTGGTTGTGGAGCCTAATTATCTTCATGTTTCATAGGTATTTGTTTTCAGCTGTGTTTATTCCCCGTGACGATTGTACACCCCAAAATACTGTACACCCCTCCATGCAGGGGATTTCCCCCTTGTGGGGTTCGGGGGCAAAGCCCCCAAAGGAAATATTGTCATGTAAATGTACATTGTAATTTCATAGTAAATTTGGACCATTCATTATAAGGTCACAAATCTGATGGTAGAAGTTATGCTAGGGTTTTTTCCCATAGAAGACATCCCTCTTTTATGAGGGAATTGTATTGTGGTTGTGTATTATTGCGAATATTGTATTTTGAGAGAGGATACTGTGAGAGAAAGAAGATGGAGTTATAGCGGGTGTGTTGTAGGTTGTATCCCTTCATTTGTTGGATAATAAAAAGGAAGGACCTAGAAATTTCTCGGGTGGACGTAGCCCACACTAGGTGAACCACGTATATATGTGTCTCTATTGTATTATATATCTTTTGTGTTTTATTTCCGCATTTGTTTTATTTTATTGTTTTGCGATCCTGTTTTTCTAACACTGTGGATGAAGAAATGTCAACCTTGGATAAGAATGAGGCTTGGGATCTAGTGGAGTTTCCGACTGGAAGGAATCCCATTGGTATCAAATGTGTATTTAAAAATATGTTGAATGCAAAAGGAAAAGTGGAGAAATACAAAGCTTGGTTAGTAGCAAAGGGTTATTCCCAGGTTGAGGGAATTGATTTTGGTGATATTTTTTCTCTTGTTTTCAAGTTAACTTCTATAAGTTTTATGTTATATGTTGTTGTTGCATTTGATTTTGAAGTAGAACAGATGGATGTGAAGACAACATTCCTACACAGGAATCTGGAAGAAGAAATCTATATGAAGCAACCAAAAGGCTTAGTTGTGAAGGGAAATAAGGAGTTGGTATGCAAACTAAAAAAGTCCCTGTATGGTTTAAAACAATCACCAAGGATGTGGTATAAAATATTTGATACTTATGTGTTGGGACATGGCTTCACAAGAAGCAAAGAGGATCACGGTGTGTATTTTAAATTAATTGGTGATCATTTGATTTATTTGGTCTTGTATGTGGATGGCATGTTGATGATAGGAAACAACAAGGAGATTATCTAGGATGTGAAAACTCAGTTGTCCTCTAAATTTGACATGAAAGATCTCGGTGCTTCAAATTTCATTTTGGGAATGGAAATTAAAAGAGATCGGAAAAAGAGGAAACTCTAGTTAAATCAAATAAAATATGTCGAGACAATATTGTAGAGGTTTAATATATAGGAATGTAAACTAGTCAAGCTCCCTATTCTTGTTGGTGTAAAGTTATCTGTGGATTAGTGTCCCAAGACACATGAAGAGGAGGAGGACATGTATCATGTTCCATATGCGAGTGTAGTTGGAAGTTTGATGTATGCAATGATCTGTACTAGAGTGGACATTGCACATGCAGTGGGAGTTTTGAGCAGGTATATGTCAAAACTAGGGAAGGAGCATTAGACAACAGTAAAAAGGGTTTTCAAATGTTTGCGTGGCACTGCTAGTTATGGATTGTGCTACCAAGGAAGACCAGGATTGGACAGAGTGTTGGACATACATGGCTTAGTGAATGCAGACTGGGCTGGAGATACGAATCATAGGAGATCAACAAGTGGGTATGTGTTTAACCTGTTTAGGGGAGCAATTAGTTGGATGAGCAAAAGACGGGTTGTAGTGTCACTTTCAACTACAGAAGTTGAATACATGGAAAACACTCATACTATTAAGGAAGCAATATGGTTACAAAGAATGTGTTCAGGTACTGAGTTGGTACAACAACTTGTAAGGATAGATCGTGATAGTTAGAGTGTAATTTTTCTGGTGAAGAACTCGACTTATCATTCAAAGACAAAGAATATTGATATTCAATATCACTTTGTGAGAGACATGGTTGAAGAAAAAAAGTGTCGCTGGTGAAGGTGGACACTTTGAAGAATGTTGTTGATTCATTAACAAAATTTGTTGGCACTAAGAAGTTCTCTTGGTGTAGAGGATCCATGGGCATTGTTGCTCTGGATTGTTGACTATGTAACACTGTAACCCCCTGTATGCAAAGAAAACAACAAGTAAGAGAATGTTGTGTATGTGTTATATTATTTGCATGACTAGCTCTAGTGCTTTATATGTTGTGTCGGGTGCAGAGGGGAGCGATATCAAGGCCATGCAAAGGTTCGGGGGCATCGCCCCAGTGAAATATTTTTTTTTCCTTCCGGAAACATGTCGCATTTTTTCCTCATTTTTCTTGTTGCCTTGATTTTCATGTCCATTGTTGGGCGGTTTTTTGGCACATGGTTTTTAATGATGGTTTTCTATTTACAGTTAAGGAATTAGGGTTGTTGACCAATCCAGGTCATTGGGTTATGGTTTTGGATGTCGTTGGCTCTTATATGTATATTGTATTGTAAACAATGTATCACTATGAATGAATATAGAATATGTTGGTTTTCCTAGTTTGGGTTTCTAGGGGAAAAATATATGTGTAATGTGGGTATTTTCCATTGTATCTTTTCTATTATTTTACTGAAAATTTGTTTGCAGTAAATATTGTACAAAGTTAAAATACACAATTTCAAGGAGGGGAAGAAGATGTGGAAAGGGGGAACAAATAAGAAGTCAACAACCACTACACATCATTGCATAGATCCCAAAAACCATTGCAACATTGATGACCACATCAAGGAAAAATGTTGGAAACTACATCCAGATTTGAACCTAGAGAATTACAAGAAGGACAGAAATAAAAAGAATCTTCGAGCGACAAATTTAAGCAATCAGGTTGAAATTAGCTTGGACATGGATGAAAATATTGTTTGCACATATGTCCAAAAGGAGGTGAATCTGGGTAGGATTCATCACAAGGAAGAGAAGGAGATGACCAAGCTCTTCCGCATCAAGATTCAGGTCTAGAAGAACAAGATAGATACTCTATTTGACTCTGGTTCATAAGCTAATCTCATAGCAGTAGATCTGGTCAACAAGCTTAGATTGGAGGTTCATGATCATCCTAGCCCCTATCCATTGGGTTAGGTAAACAAGTATGCAAATATAAACGTAACGAAATAGTGTAAGATTAAATTTGTTATAAGTGATGATTTTATTGATGAAGTGGAATTGGACGTAGTACCCCTTGATGCATGTGGAGTAGTGTTTGAAATCCCTTACATGTATATGATGGATGCAATATTCATACAGAGAGACAACCAATATTGTCTGATCAAGGATGGGAAGTTCTACATCATCAACGTGCATACAAGAAAGTCAAAAATCTCACTGGTAAGTGCCAACCAAGTGACACAGAGCCCCACCTCAGCAGGGTCTGCTAACCTCCCGGCCTACGGATCTTCAACTCCTCTGAGCCAAAATGGCTCCTTGGTCCATGTTGCAACCCTCAATATATAAAATCCACATGTCCTTTTACGAACTCCGCATGTGCGAACAAGCACTAGGCGCAAGCTCCCCTCACACAACTATTGGTGGTGACCACAAGCCTAGCTAACAGGCACTTCACATTTCGTGATTTCGGGATTTCTATTTTTAGTCACCTCGACTCCTCCAATTCCCGATCTCCGAAATAGGGCTTAACGATCTCGAGCTCCTCCCTTCAATCCTCCGCTGAAGTGACCTCCAACTGCAACTTGGGGCCCAACTTCCAGCGCTACGGGACTTCGCTTATCGAGAACTTGTGAAGTAGTTATCTCCCATTCCCTCGAAATGAAAACTTGCGATGTTTTCTATGCCATATCGACGGTCCACGTTTCCCGCAATCCAACGCTCCAGATTCTTTCTTCGCGAATCAGAATTTCATGTTTCACAAGTTTGGAAGTGGACTTCCCTCTTCCTTTTGACTCCCGAATTTCTGATTTCCTTCCCACGGAAGGGATCAACGGTTAGATTTCCCCTTGAGATCGACAGATACTATCTCTCCTAAGTTTGCGAGTGTCGAAAGACTCTCGACCCTTATCCTTCCTGCAGATTTACTGGATCCAATGGCCCACTGAAATCGGCGTATCTCCCTCCAGAAATTTCTACTGCCCGTCTGAGCTCTCAATGTTTCCTGGCCAAATAACTCAGCATCAAACCTTCTGAACTTGGTTCCGTGAGGTGACTTCAAACCTCATCTATCCTCTAAACTTCCCTCGACTCTATCCTTCCTAAGCTTGATCCTTACTGCAAACTCAAGGATTCTAAGGAATCCTGTGCACACTCCTTGTGGCCTTTCCGATAACCTCTAGTTGTTTGATAACTCCAACTCTGCGCACTCTTTGGGACATAATTTCTTGAACCACTCACTTGGGTTGGAAAATTCTAAGACTCTCCTAAGCCTGCACACACCTTGCACGACTATGTGCTATACTTTCACCCCTATTGGTATAAGTTAGCGTTATCTCTCCTAATCTCTTCTGAGGTACAACTCAAAATTTTGTCAACGCACTCCTTGCGGACTTTCACTGCACTCCTTGCAAGAATTCTCAGGAAGAGAAACAATTGAAACTCATACTCTCCTCACAGACTTCATACATTCAACATGAAATTACATACATATGGCATTGAAACAAATGCATAACAGAGACTGGAATTAAACTGTAAACATACCATTCAAAAGATGCATATAGGAACCAAAATACACCAGACAATTGGATCAAAGCATTCTTATATTAATCCAAGTGCTTCTATACATGGTCTACAACAACTATCTTCTCATACAACTTCTAAAATCTGTGTTCTTCTCTGCTCTCTCTCTTGCTCTCTCTTTCCTTACTACTCATACAATGAGAATGATCATACAATACCTCTACGAGGGAGTCTTCTTGAGTTTTCCCTCCTACAACCTGAAGCTATCTTATTGAAATTAAATACTACCATCTACTTTACATTTATTACAATAAATGTCCACAACCGATAGATGAGAAAGAACACTTAATATCTGTATTACAATCCCCAAAACATTAAAAGCAATTACATCCTTCCAACTATTACATTAATGTGTTTGCTTTCGAATTTCAAAATGTCTTCAAAATGTGCACTGGTGTATATCCAGTTGTCCTTGAGTCGCGCTTGTTGATGATGCTTCTGCATCACCAAGCCAAGAAGTTGATTAGTTCTAGTAAGAAATATGTTTTTCTTTTCTTAAAAGAAAGTCAGACTAATGATGAGTCAATGAGAGTGAAGGCATCCTTAGAGGGGTGTACTAAAGAGAAAAAACATCAGTTGGAGGAGTTTCTACATGCATATAGAGGAGTGTTCGAAGATCCTAAATGGATACCACCTAAGAGTGAAGTGGAGCATGGAATCCAACTATTTCCAGACTCCCCCTTTCCGAATATTGGGATGTATAGACAGTCTATTCTAGAAGCAAATGAAGTGAAGAAGCAATTGCAGTAGTTGTTGGAGCAGGGTGTGATTCGACCAAGTAATTCACCTTGTAGGTCACCCATAATAATTTTTCCCAAGAAGGATGGGACTTGGAGAATGTGTATCAATTATATGGCATTTAACAAGATTACACTGAAGAATCGATACCCTCTGCCTAGGATCGATGATCTGTTGGACCAGATGCAACATGCTAAGAAATTCACTAAGCTGGATTTGAAATCAAGATATCACCGGGTACGAGTCAAAGAAGAAGATACATGGAATATTAATTTCAAGAAAGGGAAAGGTTTGAATGTGGTTGGTTATGCCATTCGGTTTGTGCAACATGTCGACTACATTTATGAGACTAGTGAATGATTTTTTACGCCCTTATCTATATTCATTTGTTATTCTCTATTTAGATGATATATTGGTTTATAGTGCTACCTGGGAGGAGCACATATCACATGGTATGTAGGTATTAGAGACCTTGATAAAGCATCAACTGCTGGCCAATCTCATGAAATGAAATTTTGCTCAGTAGTCTTTAGTGTATTTTGGGTATGTGATTAGTGGAGGGGAGCTCAATATAGATCCCAAAAAGATGGAGGCCATCATGAAATGGCCAGTTCCTACAAATGTCACTGAAGTTAGGAGTTTTGTTGGGGCAACACAATACTTGCAGAAGTTCATAGCTTCATTTTCAATGGTAGTTACACCACTCCACACCATAACAACGAGTGGTAAGAGTTTCCATTGGGGGTATAATTAGCATAAGGCCTTTGATGAGCTAAAAATAAAGATCATTCAAGCACCAATGCTTGCACTACCAAACTTGCATAAGCCCTTTGAAGTGGAGACATATGAAAGTGGGTATGCCATGGGATAAATATTGATGTAGGGAGGAAGGATCATATGCTATCATTCTAAATCATTTCATGGGGCGGTTCTCAACTACCCTACCTATGACAAGGAGCTTTATGCCTTGGTTAAATATTTCAAAAAGTGGAAGCACTAGCTGATGGGAAAGGAGACCATCATCCACACAGATCACCAACCACTACAATATTTATAGGCCCAGAGTAAGCTACAACATACCATGCATTACAAGTGGATGAGGTTTTTACAACAATTTCATTTGGTCATAGAGTATAAGAAGGATAATTTAAATAAGTTGGTAGGCATGATTTCACGACCACCCACATCCAATATTACAACTTTGGGAACTTTAATGCACATGGATCCTTTTATCCATGATGCATATAAAGAGGCATACATAGAAGATGATGAATTGAAGGAGGTGTTTCAACAACTACAGGGCCAAATTCATATAGAATAAGGTGATGGAAAGGTTGACTATCATTTCCATAATGGTTTACTCTACAACTCGACAAGCTTTGTGTTCCTAAAGGAGAATGATTGCATCTTATTAGAGAGGCTCACACCTCCAAGGTTACGAGACATTTTGGTGTTGGGAAGATAATTTCCAACTTACAAAGGTATGTGTATGGGCCCAAAATACAAGAAGATGTAGCACAATATATTAGAGGATGTATATTTGTTGTACCAACAAGCCCAATAATAGGAATCAAAGTCTATAACATCCCTTACCTGTACCCACTCGACCTTGGGAAAGTGTTTCCATGGATTTTGTAGGAGGTTTACCAACAAATAGTAAGGGACGTCACTATCCATTTGTGGTAGTTGATAGGTTCAAAAAAATGTGCATTCTCATGCCTTGTAAAAAGACCATCAATAGACAAGAAGAAACAAACAAGTTATTTGAATAGATCTGGGTGCACTTTGGGATACCAAGGAGCGTCATCTCAAACAGGGATACAAGATTTCTCAGTGCATTTTGGACTACATTGTGGGAGAAGATGGAAACTAATTTGAATAGGTCTACAACATTCCATCCACAAACAGGTGGTAGACAGAATTAGTCAACAAGAATTTGATGCATATTTTGAGGGGTTACAATTAGAAGCATATGAAGACCTGGGATGAAAATTTGATCTATATACAATAATATTATAAAAGAGTAGTCCACACTTCTATTAGTAAGTCACCTTTTGAAACTTCCTTTGGATATTTTCCATCTTCACCCTTAGATGTTGTATATGGACAAGAAGGAGGAATGGGNTATTAATAACAAAATTTATAGGACACCCAAATCCAAACAAGTTATTTTCTTCTAAAAACTCGATAATAATGGAAAATGTTTCCTATTTTGTAGGAATAAAATCCATCCATTTGATGAAATATTTCGTAGCCCATTTATATTGACCATGAGAATTTGGCTATATCTCCCCTATAAATTATAATCTAAATTGTTGAAAAAGGGTACTCAACCTTAATACAATTAAGGGACAATACATGAATATTTTGTTTACTTGCAAATAATTTGAATTCGACATGGACCCTTATTGATTTAAGAACATAAACAAAGAAGCTATACTACTAATAAAAAAACCATAATATCTTATGTGAAGTTGCATTAGCACCATCATGGCTCTCCACATATCCCTCTATGAATTTGATTTTATAACTTAACAATATCCATGTATGAATTTGATTTTATAACTTTGGTACTAATATTAACAAAGAAAGTAACACCATCTATATTATTCAATAAAAATCCTAATCTATCATGCAATATTTCACTTTATTGAGTTTCCATAATATCTTCAAATGCCAAACTCCCTCCTGATCTTCGCCGAGAGATGAAATGATACGAGTCAATATGTGAAAGCAATCCTTCGTCAAGTAATAGGCCCCCTTTACTTATTATCCCAAAACATTTGACTGGGGCGACCCTTGCGTCCCATCGGCCGCGTCCTCTGCTTTTCTATCGTCGAGGAAGAATGGCTCGCCTGAGTAAAGAGGGCTCTATATAAAGAGAAAAAAAAAGTATGTAAAGCCTGCCCGAAATGACGTTAAAAACTTATCCTAACCATTGGAACACTACAAACACAACAAATAACGCACAATGTATTTATGCCAAGGGGATTCCACATATTTGGATTTATCTTCCATTGAGAACCACTAGGATATCAATATTTGGAATTTGACCTTCACTAACTGTGTAGGTTTAACATCCATATCATATCCTTGCACTTTGGAAATCCACCTACCCTTCCTACCATACCATCACAATATTATTGAGACAAAAATTTTCTAACAATATAATTTGTGACATAAGTACTGATCTTAGAGTGAAGAACAAATTCTTTGAAATATTTTAGAGATTTAAATATGGGATAAGCTTAATTTTCCATAACATTGTACTTCATCTCTTCATCTTATGGGATATACTCATAAAATATGTTGGTTTTTCAAATCCTTGATCATTTTTTTTGCAACAACACAATTGCCACAATATGCTTTGAAGTAAAAGAAAAAAAAAAATCCTTGATATAAGCAGGTTTAATTAGGGTTAGTGCAGGCATAAGAGACTCTTTGACTCAATTAACATATAATATTATTTCATACATTTGATACAATTACGATTTGTTACTAATTATAAATATCCTTGTTTACTTTAATAAAATTGGTCATAAACCTTCTAATGAGTTTATTTTTTTTCAAAAAAATATTCCGATGCTTTTTTATGTCTAGGCAAATGAATCAATTTAATTACTTCCATTGTTTTAGGATCGATTTGTATTGCTTCCTTTAAACCATTGTGGCCTAGAAGCTTACCCTGGGTAACACCAAAAAAAGAATTCTTAGGGTTTAAGAAATATTGAACTTCCTACACTTTTCAAATACCTATTTAAGGTGAATATGATGAACTACATTTTTCTTGGAAAATATAGTAGTGATATCATTACAATGAATTTATCCCTAACGTCAACACAAGAAAAATCCTCTCTTTGAAAAGTGGTCCTTCTAATCATCGATCCAAATTGCATATTAACATAGAAGAATGTTCCCCATGGAGTAGTGAATGCAATTTTACATATGCCCTAAACTTCATTGAGCATGGACATCCAATTTGAATTGGCTACCTTTAAAGCTTTTTATCCATTTTTGGTAAAGGATAATTATCCTTTAATGAAGTCACTTTTTAGATTAGGAAAGTATACACATAATTTGATTTCTCCCTTCTTTTTTAGAATAGGTACCAAATAACCCAAGTGGAGTAGTAAACCGGTGTAATGATCTTGGCGTCAATTACTATCTAACATGGTCTAACAAAGGATTAGCTAGTCTTTATTTCTTTCTAAAAGGATTCACATACTCATAAAGAGGATTTGATGATGAATATTATCAATATTAGGAGCCTCCAATTGTTCACATTTCATAGCAAATACATATGGTAACTCTAAACAATTGGATATGCTGATTTTTTTTCTTCAAAGGGAATTAGCCAATTTTAATAATTTTAGGTTCTTCTTAAATTCCCTTGTAATAATCTTCAATTTCTCAATATTGAGGTTGTAGAGAAGGCTTAATGGCCATATAATTATGATCAAACAAAGTCTCTAAAGGAACAAGTCTTTTAGGAATTTGGTTAGTTTGCAATTGGATTACCTCATGACCACCTATCTTATTTTTACACTGATTTTTTTCATTCTCGTCCTCACTATTTGAATCAATCAATCTCTAGCCTAAAAAATTCTTTATTTCAACAAAATAACTTCTAACTTTTTTGATCATCCTCAAACACTTGTCATTTATTTTAATTATGATGGATAGATGACCTATTCACAACCTCTATTGAGTATGTCAAATTACTAAGATCTATAGATTTTAATAAGGAATCCAAAAGAGATAGAGAATCAACATGCTTATCATATTACCTTGTGATGGAAGCAACAATAAAATACAAAAAAACTTGTCAACCATATCACATACCCAATATATATACCTTCCTTATTTGAGGATGTTTGGTTTGACACTTATTCTTGACTTGATTCACCATCAATTCAAAGTCTCCATAAAATTTAATATCCACTTAAACATAATTTCAATACCAAGGATGAGTGATTCATAATCAACAACATTATTGGGAAAGTCAAATTATATTTTATATGCAAGGGAAATATCAAAATAGAAGAGAACTCTAAATAAATGGTGTCTCTTGAAGCTTCACATGAACAAGCTTGATCAAAATGCAAAGTCAAAATCCCTTCATAACAATGTTGTCATAGTTCATTGTTGACCAAAGCATTGTCATGTGCAGGATTATCAATGACATCATACATAACTTCCCATTTCTAGTTATGAATATAAAGTACAATTGGAAGGAAAAGGAGGATCACTAAGTGAAATTCATCTTAGTTTCTCCTTAAACTCTATAGGTCTTGCTACCAAACACTGGAAATATAGCATAGACCAAATCCAATTGGATACTACCTCCAAGATCAACATCTCCCCATCCTTTAAACAATAACATACCATAACTAGAAGGAACAACACCTACCACTACATCCATTTTGACGAAATTTGCTTGGACTTTGAGAAATCC
>JZKD02S0132301.1:9566-24006 GCA_000966675.3 Picea glauca
TGCCTTGTTTGGAAAACTAGCTCTTGGTATGAGATCAATGTGATGACTCACTCTTCTGATCGGTGGCAACAAATGAGGTAGTTCATCCACTACTATGTCAACGAACTCTTCCAGCATTTCCTGAACCTCTTCTGGTAAATCATCTACCCTTGTGCTGGTTAAAATAATCTTTGGCTTCCTGACCACAATGAATTGAGGTTCATCCTTCTTAACCTATGTAAGAAGTCCCTTCCCACTCATGAGAAGTACAATGTTACTTACCTCAGGTTTCACCTCCTTATCTTTGATTGGAAGCAACATGTGAGTTCTCCCATTCTTCTCTAGGGTGTATGTGTTCATTCTCCCATCACGAATCACATTCCTTTCATATTTCCATGGTCTACCCAGCAATAGATGAAAAACATCCATGGGAATAACATCACACCAGATCTTATCATTATATCCTCCTATCTTAAATTCAACTAAACATTGTTTAGTGACAGTTACCTGATGTCCTTTTTGTAACCACGAAACTCTGTATGGACTTGGATGTTCAACTGTTTCTAGCTCCAGCTTCTCTACCATCTCTGTTGAAACGATATTATCTGTGCTACCACTGTCCACAATTACTTTTCATACCTTGTCTTTGGTTTTGCATGCAGTCCGAAAAAGTCTGTTTCTTTGGACTGAGCTCTCCACCTCCTTCTCTGGCGTCAAAAGAGCTTTTCGCATCATTAGCGATCTTCCGCCTTCAACATCCTCTGCTTCAATATTTTGCCTTTGAGCTTCGGAAATGTGAGCCTCACCACCTTCCTTATTTTTGTCTGGACATTCATAAGACTTGTGTCCGACCTTTCCACATGTGAAGCATGTTATTACTCCACCTCTTCCTCTTCCTCTACCTCTAGTACGAGGAAAAATATTATTATCAACATACTCTCCTCTCTTATCAGCATATTGCCCTCTCTGTCCAGCGTATTGCCCTGGCTGTGAGCTTCCACCTCTCTCAATCCAAGGTTGAGGTTTCTTCCAGTCTTCCTTAGGCTTCTGATTTCTATCTTGGACAACTGATTTGCCCCTGGGCTGACTTCTTCCTCAGCCTCTTTGACCCTGCTTTCAGCTCAGCTTCTCTTCTTCCTTTAGAGCCATTTGATAAGCATCTTCCACCATTCGGATGGTCATCATGCTCATCTCATCCTGAATTTCATATCTCAGGCCATTCATATACCTGGCAACTTTTTCATCATTACTTTCACAATGACCTACTCTGATGTTCATCCTGTAGAACTCTTTAGTGTATTCCTTCACTGTCACCAGCTTCTGTCTCAAATTCTGCATTCTTCGAAACAAAGTAATTTGATAATCTCTGGGGATGAATTTCGCCTTCATATTTGCGATCATCCTATCCCAACTCTTGATCTTCTCCTTGTCTTGGCAACATCTGTTAGCTTGTAGCTCATCCCACCACAATGCTGCATGTCCCTTTAATCTTGTGACAGCATGTTTGACCTTCTTGTCCTCTTCGACATTTTCATAGTCAAAGTATGTGTCTAGAGCTCTAATCCAATCTAGAAGCTCCTCTACATCCCTATTTCCCTCATAAACTGGAATGTCCATCTTGGCTCTTACACTCATTCTTGCAACAACTCTAAGCAAGTGTTCATTTGCCGAATCTTCTGCTATGACTCCTTCTTCTCCATGTCCAGCTTCATCTTCACTTTCAGACTCACTGAGATCTTCAACATCAGTTGTGCACCTTTGTCTTAATTCCATGTCCACGAGTCTGGCGCGTATGTCATGCAGATCTATTTCCACCTCTAGGTTCTGCATCTGCCTGCCCCTTCCTCTGGACATCTCCCTTTCCTCTTCTAGATTGGGTGTTTGTCTGTCCTTTCTTCTCGGCGGCATGGTGAATTCTCCTTTTCCCTACTACAAAAAGCAAAGAAACCTTTCTGAGCTCTGATACCACAAAATGACACAGCCCTCCCAACCCGCAGGTCGNAAATTCAACTAAACATTGTTTAGTGACAATTACCTGATGTCCTTTTTGTAGCCATGAAACTCTGTATGGACTTGGATGATCAATCGTCTCCAGCTCCAGCTTCTCTACCATCTCTATTGAAACGAGATTATCCGTGCTACCACTGTCCACAATGACCTTGCATACCCTGTCTTTGGTCTTGCATGCAGTCCGAAAAAGTATGTTTCTTTGGACTGAACTCTCCACCTCTTTCTCTAGTGTCAAAAGAGCTTTTCGCATCATCAGCGATCTTCCGCCTTTAGCATCCTCTGCTTCAACATTTTGCCTTTGTGCTTCGGAAATGTGAGCCTCACCACCTTCCTTATTTTTGTCTGGACACTCATAAGACTTGTGTCCATTCTTTCCACATGTGAAGCATGTTATTACTCCACCTCTTCCTCTTCCTCTACCTCTAGTACGAGGAAAAATGTTGGTATCAGCATACTCTCCTTTCTGATCATCATATTTCCCTCTCTGTCCAGCGTATTTCCCTCGTTGTGAGCTTCCACCCCTCTCAATCTTAGGTTGAGGTTTCTTCCATTCTTCTTTAGGCTTCTGATTTCCATCTTGGACGACTAATTTGCCCCTGGGATGACTTCTTCCTCGGCCTCTTTGACCCTGCTTTCGACTCATCTTCTCTTCCGCCTTTAGAGCCATTTGATAAGCATCTTCCACCGTTCGGATGGTCATCATGCTCATCTCGTCCTGAATTTCATATCTCGGGCCATTCATATACCTGGAAACTTTTTCATCATTACTTTCACGATGACCTGCTCTGATGTTTAGCCTGTAGAACTCTTCAGTGTACTCCTTCACTGTCATCATCTTCTGTCTCAAATTATGCATTCTTCGAAACAGAGTAATTTGATAATCTCTGGGGATGAATTTCGCCTTCATCTTTGCAATCATCCTATCCCAACTCTTGATCTTCTTCTTACATTGGCAACGCCTGTCAGCTTGTAGTTCATCCCACCACAATGTTGCATGTCCCTTTAATCTTGTGACAGCATGTTTGACCCTCTTGTCCTCTTCGACATATTCATATTCAAAGTATGTGTCCAGAGCTCTAATCCAATCTAGAAGCTCCTCTACATCTAGATTTCCCTCATAAACTGGAATGTCCATCTTGTCTCTTGCACTCATTCTTGCAACAGCTCTAAGCAAGCGTTCGTTTGTTGCATCTTCTTCTGTGACTTCTTCTTCTCCATGTCCAGCTTCATCTTTGCTTTCGGACTCACTGACATCTCCAATATCATTTGTGCACCTTTGTCTTATTTCCATGTCCACGAGTCTGGCGCGTATGTCATGCAGATCTCTTTCCACCTCTGGATTCTGCATCTACCTGCCCCTTCCTCTGGACATCTCCTTTTCCTCTTTCGGATTAGGTGTTTGTCTGTCCTTTCTTCTCGGCGGCATGGTGAATCTTCCTTTTCCCTGCTACAGAAAGCAAAGAAACCTTTCTGAGCTATGATACCAAGAATGACGCAGCCCTCCCAACCCACAGGTCAGAATTCCACGCACACAGGATCTTTCCTCTTCCAGTGGCCCGAAGAGCTCTCAAAAATTGGCTCTTCTATTTCCCTTTCGAGAAATCTGCACCCACAAATAACCTTGAGGAATTTCCCCCTTTATACTTCGAGAGATCGGACTTCACGATTTCACGAATCCGGTGGTCAAGCGCCCTGTCTTTCAAATCCCCGAAACCCAAAAATAGTCAACACTTGACCTTTCCCTTGCCAAATTTGGATTTCTCCTTATCGTGAGTTTGCGAGTTGCAATGTCATGCAACTCTACTCCACGAACCCCGAAATCCTGATTCTCTATTTCCCGAAATCCCAAAATGTCAACCCTCGACACGATTCCTGGTGTTGGTCCCACAACTAGACTTTCCGCCTTTTTGGGACTTTGCACTTCACGAGTCTTAATGCAAAGATTTTGGGACTTCAATCCACGAAACCCCAAAATGGAAATCCACAACCAAATCCAACGACTCCTGTTGGCTTGGATCTACGGATCTGTCTCTCCTGAGCTTGAACCCTTTGAAAACACTCATCGTAACTCCCCTGCTACTCCGTGAGATCTCATGGCTCGCGGGATTTCACGAATTCTCCACGGAGAATTCCAACCGTTCATTCTCTTCCTTCTCAAAGACTTCTGCAACTTTTTACCAAAGTGGTTTTCTTTTTTAACGGTACTTAACCACCTGCGACACAAACTTGTGATGCCTTCTCAATGCTCCAATGCGCAAACTTCATGTGCTTCTCTTCGACAATTTCGAAGGCTTTATCCTTCCTGGGTTTTTTTTCCAACTCCGAGTCTTAAAGAAGACTCCTGCACGCACTCCTTGCGGAAAATTCCTCAACTACTCCAAGGAATTGAAGTCCTTCGACTCTACGCACTCCTTGCAGCAGCAGTCTCTCAACCCTTCATTCAAGTTACAAAACCTGAAACTCTACTCGGCCTGCGCACGCCTTGCACGGCTCCTGTGCTCAACTCGCACTTCTGTGAAAATGAGAACAATTTCTATCTCTCCTGAGATTTTAGAGATAAACTCTGACTATTGTCAATGCACTCCTTGCGGACAAACTCCAACAGAGAATATTTGAACACCATGAGTCTGAATCAAAACCCTTTTTGTATTAATCCAGAACATCTGTACATGGAATTATTTTACACTGCTCTATGCTTCTTCTCTTCTATGCTCTATGCTCCCAATTGACATAATCCCCTTACAATACACAATGAGGGTGTCTATATCCTGTTTTCCTCTTTCATTCTAAACTGTCTAATCTATGCATTAAATTCTATCTTCTTGCATTAACTATTATAAATGCCTTCTACCTACTATGGACCAAAGCAGATCACTCAAGGTCCTTTTACATTATACAAGTGTGCCTCCACTTGATGACTTCATTGATGTTTCAAGATATTTTCAAAATTTGCGTTGGGTTCTTTTCTAGCTGTCTTTTATCTCCGCGTTGGCTCGCTTGAGATGCTCCTGCATCAATCATCAAAGCGTCACATAATACCCATAGGTGCTACATCAAGGGAGTTTTTTCATCAAAAGGTGCAACGTCCTCCCAAGGATGTAGAATGACCTCTCTCAAGTGGAAGGGATGGCCTCCATCAAGTGTGTTGATAGCCCTCAAATCCCTTCAAAGGACCAAGGTGCCAATCAAATATATGGTCATGCGCAATCCAACGTCCAAGGAGGGGCTCGTGTAGTCCAATGCACCATCAAAAATGGAGGCATGTACACAAGTTAAACACAACATATAAAGTGAGTCATGTCAATGAAAAATCCACTAGATAGATCATATTAAGTATCCTCTTCAAACTTCACACTATCTTACAAAATTATACAATTTTCCAAGTTTATGTATGGGAGGATCATTTTTACACCCTATTTGGTGTGCCTATACCCGGGATAAGAAGTATGTCCTAAGAAACCCATCAAGGAGCATGTGCAATGGAATACGGTATGGTTTGGGGTTTACTTCATGGCTGGTGGCATAGTCATGAAAGGTTACGTATGATATCCATCCTCATGAGCGCCTTTGTATGAGGGAGTGCTTAGGCAATGAGTTACCCTTTCCTTGGCATTGTTTCTTTCTAAACCCCTATTTACCTTTTTCTTTATCGATTCAAACTTTTTTGGATTTTGATTTTCATTTGCTTATCCTTTTATTAGGTATGCATTCTTTGCATAGGACTTGGGGTGATGGCATCTTAGCGAGGGGGTAGAGCTCATGCTTCTCTTTCTTTCTTGGTTTTTAGACTTTTCTTTTATTTCTTGTTTCTTTTATTTTCATTTTGAATTTTGGCATTTTCTCTTTTTATATAATTTTTTTATATCAAGTTGCATCAACCTTGAGCATTCTAGCTCCTCCTTCTCATGGGAATTATGAGGCATGAACCTTTATAGGTGACATATGAAAACCAATCCAAAAGATATGATATCAGAGAGGGGATATAAGTGTGTTATGTATGGACTATGATATGGACATGTTACCCCTATCAAGAACCATCAATGGTACAGATTTTCCCAAAAGTGACAGCACTTGATTAGGAGATGATGATGACCACCAAGGTGAAACAATGAAAAAAGTGTAAATTCAAAGCATCGTGATCCATAATCCAATTCAACTCATGATCACTATTTTCATGTCAAAAACATTGAACATTATCACTTGATATGAAGTGTCAGAACAAGGTACCTCGTGTGTGTCAAGCACCATATCGTTTGATATGAGTGAGTTGAACATAAAATGGAAGGCATATGTGGGAAATTTTCTATGAAGAATCTGGAATGTCATCATTGGAACTGTTTTTTGTAATGTGGATCGTGAAGAAAAAATTTCCTCTAGTTACCCCTGGGTGTGAGGGGGTAACAAAAGCAAAGTTAACTTGGATATTAATCCTAGTAAGTTGTAATGGTGGGAGAAAATTCTCCATAAAAAATACTTCCAATGGAATCACAAGAGATATATAGATGATTCATTGGAAAATTAAATAGGATCCCATGTTTGGAAGCTAATCAAAGATTTAGTTTCTATAATCCAATCCAAACTAACATGGTTTCCAAGCAATGGAAAATCGATCAACACATGGAAGGATTGTGTTATGGGGAACCTAGCTTTGGAGCACAAGAGTGAGTCACTTAGTTTGAAACACTAGATGGATAGTCAAGGATTAAACACCCTTTGCAATATTTAATCTTGGGAAGATAAAGTGGGTCATTGGTTGGGTGTGTCCCTCGAGTCATCAGCTACTCATTTAACCCATTTGGTTTCTGCCCATGTTTGGAAGCTAATCAAAGCTTTATTTTCTATAATCCAATCCAAACTAACATGGTTTCCAAGCAATGGAAAATCGATCAACACATGGAAGGATTGTGTTATGGGGAACCTGGCTTTGGAGCATAAGAGTGAGTCACTTATTTTGAAACACTAGATGGATAGTCAAGGATTAAACACCCTTTTCAATATTTCATCTTGGGAAGCTAAAGTGGGTCATTGGTTGGGTGTGTCCCTCGAGTCATCAGCTACTCATTTAACCCCTTTGGTTTCCACCCTGATTGTCTTGCTTAAAGGTTGTTCTCCCTTTGATATTTTTGTCTCTGATCAAATAGAGTGGGGTAATTCAAAATACTCTATGAGGTGTTGGATTAGTTGGTTAGTGCATCACCTTTAAGGCTTCGATTTAACTTTCAAAGTCACAAGTTCAATTATGTCAAAGTTGGTTATCAAGACCAAATTCAATATCTACCTCTTCCTTAGCATTCCAATTTATGGAAATATATATGGTATAATGATGGATTACCAAAAATAATAATATTTTGGTGGGTAACAATTCATGGGAAGATTCTGATAGTGGAGAACCTTTAGAAGAGGGGAATACATGGACTCTCCTGTTGTACATTATGCTTGGCAGAAGTTGAAACAACCCATCATATTTTCTTTGATTGTTCTATTTTGAAACAGGTTTGGCAAGCAGCATTTGCAAGGATCAATAACATAATGAAAACTCTAGACTCATGGAAAAATATGTTTACTCTCTAGAATAAATGCTATAGTGTGTCATTCAAAAACAGATACGTGTTGGGAAGAGTATGGAAATTTTTACCCATATTCATTTGCTAGAAATTTCGGTTGGCACACAGTAAAGTTGTTCCAATGGGAAGTAGAAAATCCAAGTTTAATCGTTGCAAAAGCAAGAGATATTCTAGTGGAAGACATTAACACCAAGGGAAAGAAGGATCATGAGATCTATCAATTTGACAGTGATCAAAGAGCATGGCTTTTAGACTTTATAGTGGATTCATTTTCACATCCAAGAGTAATCATTCACAAGCAAATCCATCGCTCATCATGTCAGATAAGAATGAGTGAGGAAAACTTCAACAAATTGAAACTTCAAGAAAAAAAAAAAACATACTCTTTTATGATAGAGCATCGAAGGGAAACCCAAGGGTGGTAGGAGAAAGTGGGATCATCTTTGATCCTAGGGGAAAGCGGGAGTTGAATTATGCGTGGGGCTTAGGGACAACCACAACTAATTAAGTAGAGGCATATGCTCTTCTCCAAGGATAGCTAACGATAAATTCAAATAGAGTGAGGACCTTGATCGTCATTATTGATTCAATCATAATTATAAACATTATGAACTCTAAGAAGACTCCCTATGATAGAAAATTGGCATTACTCATTTCNAAATTCAACTAAACATTGTTTAGTGACAATTACCTGATGTCCTTTTTGTAGCCATGAAACTCTGTATGGACTTGGATGATCAATCGTCTCCAGCTCCAGCTTCTCTACCATCTCTATTGAAACGAGATTATCCGTGCTACCACTGTCCACAATGACCTTGCATACCCTGTCTTTGGTCTTGCATGCAGTCCGAAAAAGTATGTTTCTTTGGACTGAACTCTCCACCTCTTTCTCTAGTGTCAAAAGAGCTTTTCGCATCATCAGCGATCTTCCGCCTTTAGCATCCTCTGCTTCAACATTTTGCCTTTGTGCTTCGGAAATGTGAGCCTCACCACCTTCCTTATTTTTGTCTGGACACTCATAAGACTTGTGTCCATTCTTTCCACATGTGAAGCATGTTATTACTCCACCTCTTCCTCTTCCTCTACCTCTAGTACGAGGAAAAATGTTGGTATCAGCATACTCTCCTTTCTGATCAGCATATTTCCCTCTCTGTCCAGCGTATTTCCCTCATTGTGAGCTTCCACCCCTCTCAATCTGAGGTTGAGGTTTCTTCCATTCTTCTTTAGGCTTCTAATTTCCATCTTGGACGACTAATTTGCCCCTGGGCTGACTTCTTCCTCGGCCTCTTTGACCCTGCTTTCAGCTCATCTTCTCTTCCACCTTTAGAGCCATTTGATAAGCATCTTCCACCGTTCGGATGGTCATCATGCTCATCTCGTCCTGAATTTCATATCTCGGGCCATTCATATACCTGGCAACTTTTTCATCATTACTTTCACGATGACCTGCTCTGATGTTTAGCCTGTAGAACTCTTCAGTGTACTCCTTCACTGTCATCAGCTTCTGTCTCAAATTCTGCATTCTTCGAAACAGAGTAATTTGATAATCTCTGGGGATGAATTTCACCTTCATCTTTGCAATCATCCTATCCCAACTCTTGATCTTCTGCTTACATTGGCAACGCCTGTCAGCTTGTAGTTCATCCCACCACAATGTTGCATGTCCATTTAATCTTGTGACAGCATGTTTGACCCTCTTGTCCTCTTCGACATCTTCATATTCAAAGTATGTGTCCAGAGCTCTAATCCAATCTAGAAGCTCCTCTACATCTAGATTTCCCTCATAAATTGGAATGTCCATCTTGGCTCTTGCACTCATTCTTGCAACAGCTCTAAGCAAGCGTTCGTTTGTTGCATCTTCTGATGTGACTTCTTCTTCTCCATGTCCATCTTCATCTTTGCTTTCGGACTCACTGACATCTCCAATATCAGTTGTGCACCTTTGTCTTATTTCCATGTCCACGAGTCTGGCGCGTATGTCATGCAGATCTCTTTCCACCTCTGGATTCTGCATCTGCCTGCCCCTTCCTCTGGACATCTCCCTTTCCTCTTTCGGATTAGGTGTTTGTCTGTCCTTTCTTCTCAGCGGCATGGTGAATCTTCCTTTTCCCTGCTACAGAAAGCAAAGAAACCTTTCTGAGCTATGATACCAAGAATGACGCAGCCCTCCCAACCCACAGGTCAGAAGTCCACGCACACGGGATCTTTCCTCTTCCAGTGGCCCGAAGAGCTCTCAACAATTGGCTCTTTTATTTCCCTTTCGAGAAATCTGCACCCACAAATAACCTTGAGGAATTTCCCCCTTTATACTTCGAGAGATCGGACTTTGCGATTTCACGAATCCGGTGGTCAAGCGCCCTGTCTTTCAAATCCCCGAAACCCGAAAACAGTCAACACTTGACCTTTCCCTTGCCAAATTTGGATTTCTCCTTATCGTGAGTTTGCGAGTTGCGATGTCATGCAACTCTACTCCACGAACCCCGAAATCCTGATTCTCTATTTCCCTAAATCCCGAAATGTCAACCCTCGACACGATTCCTGGTGCTGGTCCCACAACTAGACTTTCCGCCTTTTTGGGACTTTGCACTTCACGAGTCTTAATGCAAAGATTTTGGGACTTCAATCCACGAAACCCCGAAATGGAAATCCACAACCAAATCCAACGACTCCTATTGGCTTGGATCTACGGCTCTGTCTCTCCTGAGCTTGAACCCTTTGAAAACACTCATCGTAACTCCCCTGCTACTCCGTGAGATCTCATGGCTCACGGGATTTCACGAATTCTCCACGGAGAATTCCAACCGTTCATTCTCTTCCTTCTCAAGGACTTCTGCAACTTTTTACCAAAGTGGTTTTCTTTTTTAACGGTACTTAACCGCCTGCGACACAAACTTGTGATGCCTTCTCAATGCTCCAATGCGCAAACTTCATGTGCTTCTCTTCGACAATTTCGAAGGCTTTATCCTTCCTGGGTTTTTTTTCCAACTCTGAGTCTTAAAGAAGACTCCTGCACACACTCCTTGCAGAAAATTCCTCAACTACTCCAAGGAATTGAAGTCCTTCGACTCTACGCACTCCCTGCAGCAGTAGTCTCTCAACCCTTCATTCAAGTTACAAAACCTGAAACTCTACTCGGCCTGCGCACGCCTTGCACAGCTCCTGTGCTCAACTCGCACTTCTGTGAAAATGAGAACAATTTCTATCTCTCTTGAGATTTTAGAGATAAACTCTGACTATTGTCAATGCACTCCTTGCGGACAAACTCCAAAAGAGAATATTTGAACACCATGAGTCTAAATCAAAACCCTTTTTGTATTAATCCAGAACATCTGTACATGGAATTATTTTACACTGCTCTCTGCTTCTTCTCTTCTATGCTCTATGCTCCCAATTCACATAATCCCCTTACAATACACAATGAGGGTGTCTATATCCCGTTTCCCTCTTTCATTCTAAACTGTCTAATCTATGCATTAAATTCTATCTTCTTGCATTAACTATTATAAATGCCTTCTACCTACTATGGACCAGAGCAGATCACTCAAGGTCCTTTTACATTATACAAGTGTGCCTCCACTTGATGACTTCATTGATGTTTCAAGATATTTTCAAAATTTGCGCTGGGT
Source organism: Picea glauca (assembly GCA_000966675.3). Taxonomy (NCBI): domain Eukaryota; kingdom Viridiplantae; phylum Streptophyta; class Pinopsida; order Pinales; family Pinaceae; genus Picea; species Picea glauca. The sequence continues at coordinate 20,746 of JZKD02S0132301.1, forward strand.
TCTTTTCTAGCTGTCTTTTATCTCCGCGTTGGCTCGCTTGAGATGCTCCTGCATCAATCATCAAAGCGTCACATAATACCCATAGGTGCTACATCAAGGGAGTTATTTCATCAAAAGGTGCAACGTCCTCCCAAGGATGTGGAATGACCTCTCTCAAGTGAAAGGGATGGCCTCCATCAAGTGTGTTGATAGCCCTCAAATCCCTTCAAAGGACCAAGGTGCCAATCAAATATATGGTCATGCGCAATCCAACGTCCAAGGAGGGGCTCGTGTAGTCCAATGCACCATCAAAAATGGAGGCATGTACACAAGTTAAACACAACATATAAAGTGAGTCATGTCAATGAAAAATCCACTAGATAGATCATATTAAGTATCCTCTTCAAACTTCACACTATCTTACAAAATTATACAATTTTCCAAGTTTATGTATGGGAGGATCATTTTTACACCCTATTTGGTGTGCCTATACCCGGGATAAGAAGTATGTCCTAAGAAACCCATCAAGGAGCATGTGCAATGGAATACGGTATGGTTTGGGGTTTACTTCATGGCTGGTGGCATAGTCATGAAAGGTTACGTATGATATCCATCCTCATGAGCGCCTTTGTATGAGGGAGTGCTTAGGCAATGAGTTACCCTTTCCTTGGCATTGTTTCTTTCTAAACCCCTATTTACCTTTTTCTTTATCGATTCAAACTTTTTTGGATTTTGATTTTCATTTGCTTATCCTTTTATTAGGTATGCATTCTTTGCATAGGACTTGGGGTGATGGCATCTTAGCGAGGGGGTAGAGCTCATGCTTCTCTTTCTTTCTTGGTTTTTAGACTTTTCTTTTATTTCTTGTTTCTTTTATTTTCATTTTGAATTTTGGCATTTTCTCTTTTTATATAATTTTTTTATATCAAGTTGCATCAACCTTGAGCATTCTAGCTCCTCCTTCTCATGGGAATTATGAGGCATGAACCTTTATAGGTGACATATGAAAACCAATCCAAAAGATATGATATCAGAGAGGGGATATAAGTGTGTTATGTATGGACTATGATATGGACATGTTACCCCTATCAAGAACCATCAATGGTACAGATTTTCCCAAAAGTGACAGCACTTGATTAGGAGATGATGATGACCACCAAGGTGAAACAATGAAAAAAGTGTAAATTCAAAGCATCGTGATCCATAATCCAATTCAACTCATGATCACTATTTTCATGTCAAAAACATTGAACATTATCACTTGATATGAAGTGTCAGAACAAGGTACCTCGTGTGTGTCAAGCACCATATCGTTTGATATGAGTGAGTTGAACATAAAATGGAAGGCATATGTGGGAAATTTTCTATGAAGAATCTGGAATGTCATCATTGGAACTGTTTTTTGTAATGTGGATCGTGAAGAAAAAATTTCCTCTAGTTACCCCTGGGTGTGAGGGGGTAACAAAAGCAAAGTTAACTTGGATATTAATCCTAGTAAGTTGTAATGGTGGGAGAAAATTCTCCATAAAAAATACTTCCAATGGAATCACAAGAGATATATAGATGATTCATTGGAAAATTAAATAGGATCCCATGTTTGGAAGCTAATCAAAGATTTAGTTTCTATAATCCAATCCAAACTAACATGGTTTCCAAGCAATGGAAAATCGATCAACACATGGAAGGATTGTGTTATGGGGAACCTAGCTTTGGAGCACAAGAGTGAGTCACTTAGTTTGAAACACTAGATGGATAGTCAAGGATTAAACACCCTTTGCAATATTTAATCTTGGGAAGATAAAGTGGGTCATTGGTTGGGTGTGTCCCTCGAGTCATCAGCTACTCATTTAACCCATTTGGTTTCTGCCCATGTTTGGAAGCTAATCAAAGCTTTATTTTCTATAATCCAATCCAAACTAACATGGTTTCCAAGCAATGGAAAATCGATCAACACATGGAAGGATTGTGTTATGGGGAACCTGGCTTTGGAGCATAAGAGTGAGTCACTTATTTTGAAACACTAGATGGATAGTCAAGGATTAAACACCCTTTTCAATATTTCATCTTGGGAAGCTAAAGTGGGTCATTGGTTGGGTGTGTCCCTCGAGTCATCAGCTACTCATTTAACCCCTTTGGTTTCCACCCTGATTGTCTTGCTTAAAGGTTGTTCTCCCTTTGATATTTTTGTCTCTGATCAAATAGAGTGGGGTAATTCAAAATACTCTATGAGGTGTTGGATTAGTTGGTTAGTGCATCACCTTTAAGGCTTCGATTTAACTTTCAAAGTCACAAGTTCAATTATGTCAAAGTTGGTTATCAAGACCAAATTCAATATCTACCTCTTCCTTAGCATTCCAATTTATGGAAATATATATGGTATAATGATGGATTACCAAAAATAATAATATTTTGGTGGGTAACAATTCATGGGAAGATTCTGATAGTGGAGAACCTTTAGAAGAGGGGAATACATGGACTCTCCTGTTGTACATTATGCTTGGCAGAAGTTGAAACAACCCATCATATTTTCTTTGATTGTTCTATTTTGAAACAGGTTTGGCAAGCAGCATTTGCAAGGATCAATAACATAATGAAAACTCTAGACTCATGGAAAAATATGTTTACTCTCTAGAATAAATGCTATAGTGTGTCATTCAAAAACAGATACGTGTTGGGAAGAGTATGGAAATTTTTACCCATATTCATTTGCTAGAAATTTCGGTTGGCACACAGTAAAGTTGTTCCAATGGGAAGTAGAAAATCCAAGTTTAATCGTTGCAAAAGCAAGAGATATTCTAGTGGAAGACATTAACACCAAGGGAAAGAAGGATCATGAGATCTATCAATTTGACAGTGATCAAAGAGCATGGCTTTTAGACTTTATAGTGGATTCATTTTCACATCCAAGAGTAATCATTCACAAGCAAATCCATCGCTCATCATGTCAGATAAGAATGAGTGAGGAAAACTTCAACAAATTGAAACTTCAAGAAAAAAAAAAAACATACTCTTTTATGATAGAGCATCGAAGGGAAACCCAAGGGTGGTAGGAGAAAGTGGGATCATCTTTGATCCTAGGGGAAAGCGGGAGTTGAATTATGCGTGGGGCTTAGGGACAACCACAACTAATTAAGTAGAGGCATATGCTCTTCTCCAAGGATAGCTAACGATAAATTCAAATAGAGTGAGGACCTTGATCGTCATTATTGATTCAATCATAATTATAAACATTATGAACTCTAAGAAGACTCCCTATGATAGAAAATTGGCATTACTCATTTC
>JZKD02S0132312.1:8623-23253 GCA_000966675.3 Picea glauca
ATCGGCGGCGCTTCTCAAAATAGTCACGACCGTGACCCTGACGTCTCCCTTCGAAGTCTTTTCCATCTTCCCGTGCAGGCGCGCACGACGAGGTGCGGATGCTCCTGCATCAGAATACAAATGGAGCAACCACGTTCCACCCAACCATAGAAAAAAACAACCAAGTTCACTTGTCCTGCTCACCCCCTAGCCTGACCATGAGTCCATAAAGGAAAACTGAATGATCCTCCTTAGCTATCATCACCATCCATAGATCAGAAGAATCCTTTTTCCTCACACTAAAAGTGTTCATAACAACAAATAGTTTCTTTTCCAACATACTAAGCAACGTCCTTCCTCCTTCGTATGTTGTTTTTAATATGCATCCTTGTGCCTAGGTCTTTCCTTCCCTCCTTGGGAAAATTCACAGCTTTACAAATCCCTGATTTTTAGGGGCTCCTAGTGGTAAAATTCCACTTCTGCCACTTGTAAAAATCAGCCTTGAGGTAACTCAAACCTGTTCCCCACTCATGGAGTCATGGTCAACTATTTTTAACTCGGTTGTTCCATTTTTCTTCCAACATTTAATTTATTAAAATTTGTCTTACACATGTGTCAAAATAAAAGAGGATAGTTGAGAAAGTCAAATCTTTGCCCAACAATCATCAAATAATTAATTACAACAATTAGAATTCGAAATTCATATTTTCCATAAATGACAAATAATTTCCAAATCCGAATTTTCCAAAAACAAAAGATTATTTCAAAGTTTACTTAGAATTTAATATTCTAAAATTTGAGGATATTACATATCAGATATGGTTACAGAATCAGGTGTAAATTCCACCCTTTTTCCTGTACCAGAATGCGTTATCTGATAAACAAAGAGTATATTCACAAAGAGTTATGGAACATGCAAGACGTTCTCAAAAATTCCATGTGTGAGTTATACTTTCCCTTGGCTAATGACCTCAACTGGGGTATCATCTCCCATGAGGATGGGAGGACCAAAACATGCAAAAATAGAGGATACAACATTATCTGTTGCTTCCATATGGCAGGATGTTCCTGAATCTAAGATCCATGCATTAGGAGAAGAGTTAATGGAAATCAGTGCATGAGAGTTACCTCACTTAGCTTGATTTTCTAGCTTCTTCTTTCCATATTCAAGAATATGATCCCTAAGGTTGTTCTTTTGAAGAATATGTGACATGTGATCAATCTATTTCCCATGCATGTAGAATCAGGATGATAACTGCGGCTGTTATAACCACATTTGTTCTTCCCTTTCTTTCATTTTCCAACTTTGAAAATTGAGGAATCATCGAAGGGTTTGGAGTTCCCTTCCTTCTTTGGCTCTACATACGTCTTTCCCTTTCCTTTTTGCTTGGACTTCAGATTGCATGTGTTGTTGTTTTCATTCACAACAAGTGCATGCGCATTGTGTCCCTTGATTATCCCCATTTTCATGAGCTTATCTTGCTCATTCATGAGGGCTTCAATAAACTGATCCAATGTCGACATTTTCCAGACCACTCTTGAAGTGAATCTGTTAGTATGAAACAATGAGACAAAAATAGCATATTTTGGACCAATTTTTTCTATTATAGAAATAATTAACTGATTGTGTTGAGTGGATTTTTCTATTCGACATCCCTTTAGATGAAGGAGGAGGGACTTGAACTTTGTAAAGAAGTCCCGGATGTTGTCAAAATTCCTTATATCTAAGGAATTTATCTCAACCTCAAGCATATGACCTCTCATTTCATCATGTTTGTCAAAGAGGTCCTCCAACTTTGTCCAAATCTCATTTGGTGTGTTACAAGCTTCAATTTGAAACATAAGATTAGGGGACATAGACACACATAGGATTCCGTAAGCCTCATCTATGAAATTGATATACCTTTTCTTCTTGATAGCAGAGGTTGGCTCAACCTCTGTAGCTATAGTAATCCAGTACAAGCCTCTCCATCTGAGTCGATCCAGGATTTTTAGCTTCCACTCGAAGTACTTATGAGGCGTGAGAAGTATTGCCAATGAATAATCCATCTATTCTAACTGCATCTCCCTTATGGACTTGCTAATAAGATACTTGTGCACCTTTCTTCTAGCAACCGGTGGGCTCTGATACCATGTAGAATTATGGTGAAACCTATAGAGAGAATATAACTAACAACAATTCATACAAATCTTGCAAATTGAGAGAAGGAGAGAAGAGACGAGAGAAAAGAATCAATAGAATTGTATTCACTAATGAGAGAATGATTAATTACACATGATATAATCTACATGGCTAAGTAAAGTCAACATAGTAGCGATATAGAGAGATCTAGACACTCACTGGCATAAATTAAAGTAATCTACCACATAGTCCTAGTTAATTGATCCATGCAATCATCACTTAATTAAATCACACATGTGGAAGTGAGAGAAACACATGCAACTGTTGGTGATAAAACAGAGGTTTCCATGCATGAGTGACTTCCACTAGTCTAACTGGGTGTAATTGACTCTAAACTAAAGAGGAATGCCCTATTTTCTAGGGGAATATTCTCTAGAGAGAATATTCTCATCTAAGGAAACATTCTCAACATTGGAATATCAACCTTAGGAAAATAATTACCTACATGAGTGTGTAATATATATGACAGGAATTTGAGTCAAGTAAAGTGAAAAAGTTGTTTAAGGAAGGGGTATTATGCATCAGATTGCTTAACACACAATGATTAGTTGCCCAAGTTTAAGAAAATTTCAAATTTTTAGATCAAATTCAAAGTCTACTCCATCAACTCAATATTCAAAGGACCAAGGTTTTCGAGATGAATAGTATGAATACGTTTTTACAAAATTTTAGGTAGTTGATTGAGAAGCATCAGTTGATACTCATACTCTACTAAGAAATTCATTTGAAGATGATTGGATAATAGACATAAGAGATGCTCAACATATGAATTTTCACAAGGATTACTTTGGGAATTACTAGGATATTAAGATAAATCCCATTTATTTAGTTGAAGGAACAACTCATATTCCCCAAGGAAAAGGTTCAATCAAATCCTTTCTTCCTGAAATTAGTGAAAAATGGTTTTCAAATGTTTGGTTTTTACCTACACTTAAGAAGAATTTGTTATCCTTGGTTTCCATCTAACAATATAGACATCAAATCATCTTGCAATATGGATTGGTAAAGATCAATTCAGAAAAGGATAAATTGGAAACAATGATGACAATAAACTTCTAAGAATGAAAGGGAAAGTTATCCCTAGAAAACATGATTTTGCAAGAGAAATCGATTCATAAATTTCTTCATTTAGATTATGGAATTTTAAATTTGGTCACTTAAACTTTGAGAGCTTACTTAGGCTTAAGTCCCAAGATTTGGTAAAGGGTTTGCCAAATTTTAAGCAAGAAAATGCTAAATGTGAAGCTTCAATTCATGTTAAGAAAAAGAGAGAGGCTTTTCCAACCTACTCATGGTGAGAAAAAAATATTTATAGTTTATTCATAGTGATATATGTGGTCCAATGGAAAATTCTTTAGGTGGATGCCAATATTTCATTATTTTCATTGAGGAGACGTGTGTTGCGATCAATTCTATTTGTTTTCCTTCCATCAATGCTATGTAAATGATCAATTCTAGGAACATGCTTCTTGATCGGAAATAAAATGAAGGGTGCAACACAGGGGGATGGAAGGCTGGTTATGTTTTTGAAATGATATTTTATTTTAAGAATACAGTTATATTAATTTTTAAGATATTTTATATTAATATTTTTTGTAAAATTATATGATGAAGAACCAATCATAGAACAAAGTAACATAATTTAAGCTGCTGGTTCTTAACATTCTTCAGTGCCGCAAGAACAAATCATTGGTTTGATTATGTCTACAATCTGTTATACGCTAGTGGTTCTTGTTGTACTTTAATGCTACATGAACAACAATTACTCGTTATCTTTTTGTGAGCATGTGTATGTGAAAAAGGTCAGGTTGTATGATTGACTATTGAATACATTCAGTAACTAGACTTCTTTCTGTGATATCCCACAACTTGGATTTTAATTATTATTTCTGTTATTGTTTTTATTGTATTTTTTAATTTAGAATTTTAATTATCTTTCCAAAAAGACAAATTGGTCAAGTGACCAAAATTGAATTGTAAGACCTTATTATTTTTATGAAATAAACACATGTGTAAAAAGGGGCACACATTGAAGCATCTATTAAAAGAGGGAGTTAGGAATCCAAAGGGGTTGGCCAAGTGGTAGTAGACTGAGACAAGATGTAGAGTTAACTTAACTTCAAAAAGACACATTCTAGATTTATAGGAGAATCTGTGAATAGGTGTAAAGTTGAATTTGGCAAGTGGTCAGTGAGAATAAGGCTCAAGACAAGTGTCAAAAATCTTAGGAAAAATTAAAAAAATTCATGAAAAGATAATGGGACACAATTCCCAAGGGAGACAAATTGGATAGCTAGAGAAAGGCTATGTGCAAAACTGCTTGACACAGTAAAAATTCTACAAATATTACTCATAACACTGGAGCTCAAATTTATGCAATAGGCTGCAAAGGAAACCCCTTGGATTTTGAACTCAACTAGGGAGTGACAGAGGTGACTGAGACTCTATTCTAAGGTTGGGAGGAACAAGGAATTCAACGTGTGGTTTCCCCAAAGTTCCAAGTTTTATTCTTGTTATGAATATGTTTGATCTTACTATGTTTATCTTTATTGTGCATTAATGTTTCTGAATTATTGGCATAAATAAATTGTAATAGAAAGTAAGTGCATTATCAAAGAGGATCAATGGATATCACGAGTTTAAGTAGGAAAACTGTTAAATAAAGCAATAGCTATTCATATCCTAGATCGTTGAATAAAGTCATAATATCAGTAATAAAGCAATAAAACTTGTAGGTATAAACCAGTCAATAAACCATAGTTCTAATCATATAAGAGATTTGCAAGGATGAGAAAAAAGTTTCAACATATACAATGCATGCGACCAAAAATAAAATAGTTACAACATATTACATTATGCATGTACCCGAAATGGAAAATTATTATAGGAATTACAATTACATTATGCATATATCTAAGAAGGGAAATAGTTACAAAGGTAACATTTATAATTACACTATGCATGTATCCGAAAATAGAAACAATTACAGAGATAATATTTTACATTGTGCATGAATCCGAACATGAGAATTGTTACAAAATTTACAAATTACATTATGCATAAAGCAAAAAAGTCAGAGAGATAAAATTTTGCATTATGCATGTAACCGAACATGAGAATTGTTACAGAGTTAACATTTACGAAATTGCACTATATATAAGGAAATAGTTCCATATTTAACATTTAAACAAAATGCTCCATGCACTAAATCGAAAGGAATTTTTGCAGAGTTTAAACCAAATGCACCATGCATAAAAATAGAAGGAATTCGTTGTAGAGTTTAAATAAAATACCCCATGCATGAAATCAAAAGGAATCATTACAATTTTAACGGAACTCAGTAGCATATATTAGAAAGGAAACCAATACAATGATCGTGTATATCCCACAAGGGAAATGCCCATAAAGAGAAAGATAAACCTAAATAATGACTGTATATAAATGTATGGAAGAAATAATCAGGGTATTACAAAATTATGAATATGCGTAAACAACAGACTTCCATGAACATTTTTACATTTTTTACATAGAATAATCCTGGAATGCAATGCCAAACTCGAAGGAAGTTAACGTTGGAACTCGAATACCTTTCTGGGAAAAAGTATTCTGGCGTGTCCACGGTACCAGCTTCCATAATACATGTACATCAAATAGTAACACAAGTTAGGATGCAGTATAGAGCTATTTTAAAAACAACAGAAGTAATTACATGACTAAAAGATCAACTTATCGTGTGTATACCGAGTACCCGGTATCTTTGTCCATCGCTCAGACTACACCGAATGTACATGGAGTCGAAAGGATTATGGGCACCCTCACAAACAATACGTGGGGCCCAACATTAGTCTTTTACCCAAGAAAAAAGGTATCAAAATTTATAAAGAAACATTATTATAGAGTAAAACTAGAAAGTAAATCGACTTTATGCGAAACCAACATTCTATTTAAACAAGAGACCTAGCTGGGTTCGAATCTCATAGATGAATTGAACAGGTTATTCGAACCATCAACTTCCATGGAACAACCAGTCCAGGGATAAGACCCTTCGAACTAGGAAAAAGCTAGAAGCGAAATATTATCGCAACCAGAGTATAACCGTATATAACATACTTACACAATGAAGTAAGAGGTTCGCCATGGAAAATGTAATTAGAAACATATAGATAGAGTTGACGATCTAAAATCTACCCCACTGCGAGCTAAGGGCTAGGTTAAACACAATTTACTGAGAATACAAGAAAGTGAAGAGGTCATTAAAAACTCTTACCAGTTTCGTGACGACGTAACCAAAATAAACCCGACAATGCCATGACCATTGAGTACTCACACAGTGAAAACACACAACAATATGAGAACCTCTTAGAGTAAAACGTAGAGTAGAGAAACAAAACCATGAATTACGAAATGAGCCAAACTCGGGAAAGGTTGGAAGGGTTAAGGCTTCAACCCAAAACCCTAACACTTGGAGGAGCATGGACCCTACGCGTGTACATCCTCATGACAAACACCGAGAAAATATCGTCTCGAGATGGTAACTACAGGTGGTGCATGCAAATCACGTGGCATGCTGGCTAAACAATGAGAAGTTTGTGAAAATTCAATTAAGGATGCTACCCATATGGGTTAAATAACCTCGTAGAACATTGTGACAACTCTGTGTATGTAAATTGTTACCCACTGCATGATATGACCAAGTTAGTAATAATGCATATCAAATCCCATATTAATGTTGTGTATTAAGAGACAACATCCAATTAAAACCCAAAATTATTACATGTGAAAGGTAATGTATGACGCATCAATGATATACCTTGGGTGAAAATTTATATTAGGATGATTAGCAAGGATCACATAGTACAAACCTCAAACACTATGATAACAAGGAACATGTATCGAATATCAACGTTAACCATATGAATGTTTGACAATTAATTAATCATGCTAGACCTATATATATATATATATATATATATATATATATAATCAAACTTGTCCTCAAGTCGAAATAGGAATAGCTTTAGAATATGGAAACTTAACATATATGCATATAGGTTATAAAATTAATAAGTCTTATGGAATAGGACTTAGGATAACCTCAAAAAAGATTGTTAAGTATGGATTTTCTCAACTCGCAATTAGTATAGAACAAATATAACTTAGGTGGCGAGAAATTATGGAGGAGGGTAAGTAAAATAGATTGTTATGGTTGAATAAATGATATGATAATTTTTTATTTTTATTTTTCGGAATTTTAGGTCTCTGACATAATGATATCAGAGTTGTAGGTTACAACACTTGGCCTTTTATGGGCTTTATCACAGCAAAAACCTAACATGAAAAATTGTTTTGATTTTATTCTTACCTCTAGGAAGAAAAATAAATTGATTTTGCAAGAAAATGACATAAGTACCTAAGGCTCATGGAGAAGAACATCATCAAGAGAATCCTGAGCATGGGAATCTAGGTGATGGACATCTCTGGGTGGATCTGAATACTGACATGCATTCATAAATTATAAATACAGTAACATATCTAAGAGAAGAAATAAAAACAATAAGAGAAGATAACGAAAGGATTCTAAAGATTTAAGAGGAACTAAATCCAATTTTGCTAGAGAAATTATGCAATCAAAATGCTGATAATAATAAGGGAAAAAATCTATCAATTCTAAGATATCCCAACCAAAGAAGAAAGAAAGAAAATTGGAGTATCATAAATCTGAAACAGATTCAGTATACAAGGATATGGAAGAAACATAAATGTCTACCGAAAGTAGTTCTAGTACTAAACAAAGAACCAAAAAGAAACCTAAAAAACATGATGAAGTCATGGAAGAATTTAAGAAGATTAAACCACCAACCTCCAATGGGGAAGTGGAGACTGGTGAAAAAGTAGAGGCTTGGCTCTATGGTATGCATAAATATTTTCAAATCTACAATTATTCAAGTGAGCTTAAAACTCATATGGATATTTACAATCTGACATAAAAAGCAGACATATGGTGGCAGGATATAAAAAGAGTGAAAAGTATTAAGGAAAGAAAAATCACTTGGAAAAACTTTAAGAGATATCTCAAGAAAAAATAACTATCTGAACACTATTATGAGGGTAAAGCCAAGGAGTTCTATGAACTGAAACTGGGAAATATTATAAAGATCAAATTGAGTTTGATAACCCAAAAATTTTGGAAGAAACCACGAGGAAAGACAAACTCTATTTTGAGCAGTATAAAAATAGAAATGAGAATTCTAAGAATTGGAGTGGGAAAAAGGTTGAAAGGTTTGACCCTAAGAAGAAAGGGGGAGCTTACTGTAATAGAAACGTTGATAAGAAATTTTACGGAGGTAATAAGTTTAGAACAAGTAAACCTTTCAATCAGCCTAAAAATAAGGGTACCAAACCACCAACCTTCTTCAAAAAGGAAACTTCCCAAAAAGAGATAGTAAAATGTTGGGAATGCAGTGGTCCTCATTACTATAAATATTTTCCTCTCAAGAAGAAGGGAAATAAAAATTTGCAAACAATACAAGAAACAACTACAGTTGGTGAGTTGGTAAGGTCTACACCAAAAATCAACGCAACCTTGGAAAATCGACAGGAAGATCATCAAACTTCAATGGTAGACATTGAAGGTATGATACATAATCAACCAATTATTTTTTTAATTGATCCAGGTGCTAGTTTAAGTTATATTTCACCTAGAGTTGTAGAAATCTATAAGATACATAAAGAAAAGTTTGAAAATTCCTAGTTAGTACAATTAGCTACAAGAACTAAAAGGAGAATTACACATGTTCTTAAAAATTGTGAACTTGGTATGAATGAATTAAGAACAAATATATATTTAAACATATTACCTTTGGGGTCTTATGATGTGTTGATCAGTATGGATTGGATGGAAAAGTTTAAGATGGTCTTAGATTGTTACAATAAATCATTTACCTGTGTAGATGAGAGGGGTAACATTATAAACATTAAAGGAGTATCAAGACCTATTAGTATTAGAGAAATACAAGCTTTAGAAGTTAAAAGATGCATTCAAAAAGGGTGTAAAATACTTGTTGTACACATAAATTATAATGAAAAAGAGGAAAGTAAAAATGAGATAGATAACTTTCCCATATTATAGGAATTTTAGGATGTATTGCAGGATATTCCCAGACTACCTCCTAAGAGATAAATAGATTTCTCCATAGAACTAATATCTAGAGCAATACCTAATTCAAAAGATCCTTATAGGATGGATATCCTAGAGTTAAATGAATTAAAAAGTCAATTGCAAGAATTGATAGATAAAGAATATATCCGACCAAGTGTGTCTCCATGGGGAGCACCAATACTTTTTGTTAGAAAGAAAGATGAAAATTTACGTCTCTGTATTGATTATAGACAACTTAATAAAATGACTATTAAAAATAGATACCCATTACCTCGTGTCGATGATCTGTTTGATCAAGTACGTGTAGCTACAATATTTTCTAAGATCAACTTACGTTTAGGTTATCATCAAGTTAGGATAAAGGATGGATATATTTATAAAACAATGTTTATAACGAGGTACATACATTACAAATTTGTCGTAATACCTTTTGGGCTGACTAATGCCCCAACCTCATTCATGTGCTTGATGACCAATATTTTGTGCAAGTGTCTATATAAATTTGTGATCATCTTTATAGACGATATACTCATCTATTCAAAGGATGAAAAGGAGCATGAAGAAAATTTAAGAATAGTACTACAAATACTAAGAGAACATAAATTATATGCAAAACTAAGTAAGTGTGAGTTTTATAAAGACCAAATTCAGTATTTGGGACATATAATTTCCAAGGAAGGTGTTATCACATACAACTATCTTTAACTTGACATTTAACTAGAACAATCCACCTCTTGACCTCTTTCATCTTCCTCACTCCTCATAATTTACCTATTCTCATCAGTTTCACCTAGTGCTACGAACTCGCTAAACTAGGCGCTGCGAACCCTCTGTTCCAACATTGTTGAAGCTTCTGTTTTTTGCATCTTTAAAAGATGAAATTTTAAAGAGTGAATATACACCCCTCTCACACTTGAAATATGTGGTTGATCATATGTAAACCAAGTTTTAATATTGCACATGTTGTTAACTAATATTTGCATTAATAAAAAACATGTTTTGACAGAGAGTTTACTTTCAGACACCAATTGTCATAACACATGACAGAAAGAAGCCGAGAAATGATTATACATGTTGGCCAAGGATGCTAATAGGAGGATCTCTAGAATCAAGAAATAGATATGTTCAACCTTCAGATCCTATATCAAATTTTGTCAAGTTCCTGTTTTATACCTTTGACACATTTTTGGGTGATTACCATGTTTTGCCAACCATGATTATCATTTGGGTGCTGCATTTTAATCATATTATTACCATAATAAGGCTTACAACACTTTTGGATACTTGATATAAGTTTTGGGCTGATTAAAATTTTTGGTAAAGTGAAACAAGTTGCTACAGGAAAGTTCGCAGCGTCAATGTTGCGAACTGGTAATTCTGACAATTTGTAAGCAATTAGCACACGACATAGGATTGTTTTGCTTATAAATTTTGAATTCCCATCTGGGTTCCTATGAAATTTGGTGTGGAGGAAAAACATGGTGCTTTGGACTTGTTGACACAAATTCAGCCTGGCCCACTTTATAGTTTTGGAGAAAATCTAAAATCATCACCTACAGGAAAGTTCACAACACATGTTGTCACATGCATTGCGAACTCTAACAGTCTAACAAATTTGAGCTATGGGAGGGATGCCAACTATCATAGAAGGTTCAAATGGTCTCCTAGGAGTTAGTTGGATATGAGGGACATGTGTTCCATATCCAGATCAAGAATAATGACCTGTTTCAAAAGACATTTATCACAATAGGCAAGATCCCCAAAAATATGAATTTGTTAGGTTTTTGTTGGAATCTTTTGTAAAACGACTCCTAAATGGAGGAGGATCCTATGTATCTCCTTGGTTTAGACCTCCTTAGGATATATATAAATCATTCTCTATATATGCAAGGGATTTTTAGAAGGAAAGGGTTGTTAGATAATCCAAAATACAATTATCATAGTTTATAAAGTTAGAATAAAATGATTATTAAATTAGAATATTAAATTAATAATCTAGAATATTTGATAAATAAATGTAGACTTTTAGAAATAGTTTATTGTTGTAAAAGATATGACTCTAAAGAGGTGTCGTATCTTAGGCTCTAAAATAAGAGTATTGTTTTAAGATTGTTAAGATAACATTTATTGTAAATGGACACTTGTTTATTTAATAAGTGATCCATATCTTGAGTTTGTTAGGACATTTAGCTTATATATAGCTCTTTGCAAGACTATTGAGTTGTTCGGGTGTAAACTCTTGCAAAGTTTATTATGTAATTTCTTTTCTTATTAATAAAATTGTGTGTCTGAGGACACTTCGACCATTATTGTGGTATCAGAGCTCCAGTAATGCTGCTGAACTGAAGAAGAGATTTGCTGATCTGAGGAAGAGATCCCAGCGTTATAGACCAAGGAAAGTCGGCGCATACTCTGTCAGTAAATCGGTCAGTTATTGTTCAATTTTTTTAAAAAAGGGAATTTTTTTTTTTTTTACTTTCAGATTTCAGTCAGTAGACTTAGAAAAATTGATTTTTGCAAATTGCAAATCCTGAAAATTGACAAATTTGTCCATGGCGAATTAGTTTCTGGCAAAGTAATTTCTTGTATTAAAAGATCAGTTTTCCGCCATTAAACGCTGTGTAATTTCTGAATAATTTTGGTCATTAATTTCTGTGTAATTTCTGAGTAATTTCGGCGCACGATTCAACATCAAAATTCCTACAAAATTGATTTATTATTTGACCGGCACTAATTGAATGAACTAAGCGTTCATTCGGAATGTATGCACTCCCGGAGGTTCGAACCATGGTCGCATAGTATCTCTGCTATCTCTACGTCATTTTTTTTTTGTTCTTTCCGCACTATCCAGTTCACCCAATTCCATCTCAGAAGTGGTGCAATAGCTGCATGGGTTTCAAAGAGCCCGTACAAGTAAGTTCAGGAAGCCAAAGCAATAGCTGCAGAAGAGAAATATTTATGGAACTGATTTCCGACCAGGTTTATCAGCAGATCTAAGTGTTTTGTGGATCAATCTCTGCCCACGCTTGCTCTTTGCAGCTACCTTCATGCTCGATGTCCGATCCATTTTTATGTAGGCCTCTTTCTTCGATTTATCGTCCTTGAACTTCGATTTCAGAGCCGAAACGAAGCTTATCAGATGGCCTCCCATTTTTGGATTTCCGTCTGTAATGTCTCCACTGCAACGTTCTAGATCTCAACAGGAAAAAATTAGCACGCCATAACAGAGTAGAAACTCATGGAGATCTGTTATGATTCATCCACCAATTGAAGTGGTGCAATAGATGGTAAATGATATCTGCGCGATAAGAAATATGGTTTTCAGCGATTTCAAAGGTTGAAATGTTTCAGCAATTGGGTTAATTTTTTTGTTCATCAGTCTTGGGCCATTGTTGAAAACGTGTTTAAAATTCAGTTAACCTGGTGCAAGATCCGTGTTCCTTAATTTTCTGTGCAAGATCCGTGTAACCTGGTGCAAGATCCGTGTTCCTTAATTTGCTGTGCGAGGAAATTAACTGTCAGTTGAAGTGTGTGTCTTCTTGGTAATTCGTTGTGCAGTTAACCTACGCAAGGAAATCAATTGCTGGAGCGACTGTACACATGGAATGTAGAAAAGAGGACCAGATCCTTTTATAATCAACTTCTGCCATTTACAATCAGCCATTGTCTAGGATCAAATCTTTTTATAGTGCGAATACAATCAGATCGACCACTGCTAGCTTCAACAGAAGGAGTCTCTCTGGCAGATGTTGACAGGAAAGATGAAAGTGTTATTTTCAAAGGAAATAAGTGAAGTACCTTTGATAGTTTTATTTTACATGTGAATTATCTTATTATCTTATCAAGTGATTTGTTTTTGTAACTCAAAGTTTTTTTTTTACTTTGAGGGGGGGCAAAATTGCCATATTTTTGTAAAAGTGTAAAATTTTGAAAGTTCCTTGGATATTGACTGGAGCCAAGTACAAAGCTCAGTCATTTTTTTCCTTGTTTTAACGACTATATGAGGGTCAAGGCCAAGCCCCGATAGATCGTCTTTGGTGTGATGCATTTGGTGTGTTTTTCATCTTCATATTTTTTGGCGTGATTAATCTCTGGTGCGTACATTCACCAAACTACAATGTCGAAATTAATTAATTTATTTTCCGACTCAGATAAACTTGAAGGCACAAAATCATATAAAACATGGAAACGACTCATTGAAAGCACTCTCATTTACAATAACTTTGGCGTGATATCTGTAATGAATATACTAAGCCCACTAAGCCGACAGATGCAGTGACATTAGCGAAATGGGAAGTTAAAAATGCCAAAGCATTAGCACTTATTAAATCTTCAGTCAATGATGAGATGTATGTTCATATTGAAAATACGACTGATCCGTGGTTTGCTTTGAAAGTTTTTAAAGATTTATTTGATACTCAGCCTGAATCCAAGAAATTTGATCTTCAATTTAAGTTGCTTCAACAAAAATTGACTGAAGGCGGTGATGTCCATGAATATATTTCCAGACTTAAAAACATTAAGCAGGAAATATTAAATGCGGGTTTTCAAGCAGTAGATGATAGTTTTATGACTACAATATTAATAGATGGATTGCCTTCTTCCTATACACATTTTTTGGAGACTTTACAAGTCACTGGCAAGTTAGACATGCTTACATTTGATGAACTAAGTGAACTATTATCACAACACAATAAAACTTTTGGAAAAAAAAAAACAAGTTGGCGAAGATGTTTTTTTCTCAGAAGCAAGCACAAGTAAGACTTCCAGTGACAGTTATAGCAGCAGAGGAAGAGAAAATTTTGCAGAAGGTCATGGACGAGGCCGACATAGAGATACCAATTTTCAAGGCAGAGGAAATAGTCAAGGTAGAGGCAACAGTCAAGGAAGAGAGTATTTTCAAGGCAGAGGAAACAATCACGACAGAGGATATTTTCACGCAAGAGGAAATAGTCAAGGCAGAGGCTCTTTTCAAGGCAACAGTCAAGGCAGAGGACAGACTCAGCCCAGAAATAAAAGCAGGGGTAGAGGACATAATTTCGGCAGAGGGAGAGACTTCAGTCAAATTGTTTGCAGAAGGTGTAACAAAGTCGGTCATTATGCAGAAGATTGTCGCACTTCCATTGATAAAATCGCCAAGTTTCATCAAAACACAACACAGTTTGCAAATGATCAACAGGATGATGATTCATAATATGTGTTTACCTCATCTTCAACATTACAGATTTCCACTGATTTTCAAAGTGATTATGAAGATGCTTGGATTTTAGATTCAGGAGCATCTCAACACATGACTTTCAGACGTGACTT
>JZKD02S0132323.1:0-12658 GCA_000966675.3 Picea glauca
TTTAACCAAGTTGTTGTTAATTATCCTAAATATGATAAAGAATTGTATTCATTAGTCCAAAGTGTAAAGTAATGGAAGCACTACTTGTTAGGGAAGGAAACCATCATACATACATATCACCAAGACTTACAGTATCTTCAAGCACATACCAAATTGCAAACATTTCAGCACTACAGATGGATGGGTTTTCTACAATAGTTTCACTTGGTAATCAAGTACAAAAAGGGTACAAGTAACAAGGTAGTTGATATGATTTCTAGACCTCCTATTGTTGCTTCTATTATTTTGAAGAATTATTCTTTATCTCATGATATCTATATAGAACAATATGTCATCGATGAAGATTTTATAGAATTATATATGTAGCTAACCCTTGGTGCACATGTAGAGAATTATTGTCTGCAGGGAAGGTTACTTTACCATCTTGGAAAGCTATGTATTCCTACAAGTGAACGAGTCCATGTAATATGAGAAGCTCATACTTCTCTTGTTTCTCGGAATTTTGGGGTAGGAAAAACTATGTCTCATTTACAAAAGTTTTGTTATTGGCCTCAAATGAAATAAATTGTAACTAAATATGTAAAGGGGTGTGTGATGTGTTCTACTTGTAATCCCACTAATAGAAAACTAGGGCTATACTCACCACTTCCTGTTCCATCCCATCCATGGGAAAGTATATCCATAGATTTTGTAGGGGGTTTACCCATGACCAAAGGGGTTCATGATTACTTGTATGTTGTAGTGGATAGGTTCAAAAATATGTGTATCTTGATGCCTTGTAAAAAGTAGATCACTATTGAGAAGACTGTTAATCTCTTCTTTCAACATGTTTAGGTTTACTTTGGATTACCCACATCTATTGTCTCGGATCGAGATACTCGATTCCTTGGGGAATTTTGGATTAGCTTGTGGAGAATGATGGACACCAAAATGAAGAGGAGCACTAATTTCCATCCATAGACTGGTGGAAAAATAGAGGTGGTAAATCAAACTATGTTACTTTTTCTTTGAGGCTACTGCAGCAAGCATCCCAAGGTATGGGATGAACAAATACCCTATGTACAACATGCCTACAACCGAGATTTACTTTCCTCAACTCAGAGTTCACCTTTAGAGACATGTTTTGGGTACTTACCAAAGGTTCCTTTGGACTTGATGTACATGAGAGATGCTGATGTAAAGGAAGAGAGAACATAGGAAAAAGCCTGCAAGTTCATCAAGAGGATTAAACAGTATAAAAATGTTGGAGAAAAGTCAATCACAATATAAAGCTCGACACGACAAGCACAGGGTTGATCATCCGTTCTAGGTTGGAGACCGGGTATGGCTTCACATTAGCAAGGAGAGGTTGAAGGGTGAAGGTAAGAAACTCAAACCCATTCGTTATGTACCCTTCACTATCTTAGAGAAAATCAGTACCAATGATTTTTGTCTGGATCTTCCACCTTATATGTAGATTTAATCAGTCATGAACATTGAGAACTTGAAACTTTTTTAGCCTCCCATGATCATGGATCAAGATGAGGAAGCTTATATTCCATCAGTTGATGATTTTTCACTTGATTACTTGGATGATCTATCAGAATATATCATCCTAGACATGAGGATGAGGACTTCACGTAGAGGTGATGTTGATTATCTTCGAGTCGGCTTAAAAGGCACCCATCCAAGAAAGGCAAAGTGGATCAAGAAGAAAAAACCGAGGGAACTCTTCCCTCACTTACCAGTTGATTGATGAAATATTTTGGTGGTCCAAAAAGATCTTAGTGGGAAGGTGTGATCCAAAAAGGATCCAGAGAAGGCTAAGAATAACTCAAAACTCACAGAAGAAACTCAGAATTCTCAGAATGGCTTCAGCAGATAGAGAAAGGGAAAAAAATAAAAGTTCTCAAAACTCCGTGAAAAAGGCATGATCGTGAAGATCACATTGCAATATTTATAATGGCACAAGCCACTTGTCAAACATAGTTACGGTTTGAAATATTCATGATCAAAGACATGGTCAACTAGGACTAGTCAGCAGGGGACACCTCAGCATTTGTACTATTGATGTCAGCATGACATCAATAGTTGACATGGTAGGGTGATTTGATTGTATGTATGATAACATCAGCATGCCACATGGAAGCACCACAGGCTACCATGTGTTACCTGCCATTGGACTTTTCAGGGGTCCACGTGGGCCAATCAAAAAGTGCCACGTGGCACCCCCAAGAGACACCACGTGGCACCATTCAGGGAGTGCCACGTGTTACGTACAATGAATAGGTGTGAAAATGGGCATCTAGGTGGAACAACAAGGAGATGGAATGTAGGACAATCAGTGGGTGACATGTGGCATCCCCAATTTTCTCAAGTACAACCTGTATCCGAAAATTCAAAATTATATAACAACAGGACCCTGCGAAATATGGTGGAGTTTCGCCATATCTGGTGACTACTGCCAAATGTAGAGACTGTTCTCTAAAGTCAGTCGGAGTTATAACTATACAACCAAAATGGGATCCCATGGGGTTTGACCCCGCGACCTCCCCATAACCTATGCCTTAACTCTAGCGCCCATACCAATTTGCCCAATGGTCACCTTGCTATATTCGTCCACCAAAAAAGGTTTTAAAGCCAATTTTTCCAGTCACCAGGGGGAGGGGTGGTCGTACATCCATGACCATGGATTTCGATACAAGTTATGTCATTATTGTAGGTTGTAGCGAGCATGGAATCTGAGACAAATTTTCTCTTGGCCTTGCGAGTGCCAGAGTTAGATCGGAAAGTGGAGACAATCATTTTTGGGTAATTTGACTCCAAGAATCCAATGGTGATGTTTGTTTTTCGATCCAATCATTATTTCTGCAACTTGATTTCAAAATGAGATATATTCATGTATTTGCCTAATTCTCTTGTCGAGTTAATAAAATATCCTACCCATTTGAGAGCAAGACCTAGAGACGTAGTCCACCAGGGATGAACTCCATTATCAAGTTTTCGTGTTCATATCTGATGCTTATGTCTCTTCATTTCTAAATTTCCCTTCTTTAATGGTGCACTTTAATTTATGCTAATTTAATACAATTCTTTATAAGTCACGATGAAAATATCCAGGATCATTTACCCTGCCCATATGGTGGACTGGAATTATGATTGTTTTCCTGCACATTATTTATATCGTGGTGGCTTAATTTCTTGACATAGGTAGCCACATAGGTTACTTTCTGTGGTTATTCTATAGGTACCCTGAGTCAGATAAGGGTCAGAAAACACAACCTTTATGGAGGATTACCTCTCCGGGGGGATCTAAACAACTGGTTGTTAATCCCATGAGGTCCCTTATAACTAATTACTATACCACTGATCTTTTGAAGGGAGTCTTAGGCCTCTCTTGGGTGAGGCATTCCTACTTTAGGGAAGGAGGCCCCTTTCAACCATTTTATCCTCTTTGTGTGCATATTGGACTTTTTGTTTATTTTGGTGTGCTCTTTGATTGTTAGTTGGCCTTAGGATTTGTTTTATATCTCAAGTATTGATTCATCATGGATCCAGACCCACTTCCTCATAGGTCTCACATTTTTTTGAAATTACCACCACATCTTGAGTCTTTTCCTTATGAAATTATTAAAGTTATCAAATGTGGTACACACACCTCCACCTACCATACTTGTGATCATACAAGGATGAGTACTAAGTCGAGTCAGAAATATACTTAGATTCCTTTGACTCCCATTCTTACCATAGTTAATAGTGTTCCTTCGACACCTTCAACCACTAAGGTTGTAGTGCTAACGGTTCCCATCATCACTCCTATCCATCCTATGGTTTCTACTTAACCCATTGTGAAAAAACCTTATGGTTTTAGTTTTGGTACACCTAGGTACAACAATCAATCCATCCCTATGACCTATATCCCTTTTTCTTATGGTATGCCAAATTTCACATCACAATTTTCATCCTCTATTCCAACATTTAATCATAACCCTAGTATTGGACTTGGGGGCATGGCTCCTCCACATATTCCACATTTGTTTGGTGCTGCTAATATTCCTGAAAAAACTCCTACAGTTGGAATCCAACCTCCTTTTCACCCTGTATCTAATCATAGTCATCATGTTCCTAGATGGAGAAATCAACCAGGTGAACAAGTTGTTTCTTATGATCCATATTTTACACCTACCTCCTCCACATTGATTTCTACCAAAATGTTTAACATGACAAATCCACCTTTATCCTCTGGATTTCCACCTGGAAGAGGTCAGTTTCATAATTTTTGTAACCCCCAACATGGAGATACTCTTGTTGGGGGAAATGTTTACAACCCTCATCATAACATTCCTACTGGAATGGTGCCCAACCAACCACTTGTGAATCATCTTGGAGGGGGGGTTTTCAAACCCGGACAGGGCCATGGTGCATACCATAACCCTGTATGTGTTGCGATTCCCCAACATCAATATTTCTAGGGAGATTGGGGCCAGATGTCGCAATCCCATCTCCATTTTTTGGCCACTCTCAATTTTCCAAACTTATCAAGATTAATGAATGACCCAGTGCGTGATGACCAAACACAACCTCCTGTCCCCTCCAAGCTTCCCTCAGATATTCCAAAATTTTAGGGAAAGATTGGTGATGATCATGGTGATCACATCACTAATTTTCATCTATGGTTCTCTTCCAATTCCCTTAATGAAGATTCTATTCATTTAAGATTGTTTCAATGCACCCTCACAGGGTTCATAGAAAAATGGTACATAGAGCTACTTGGGGGGGCATACGGTAAATTTAACCAGGTGGTTTTAGTATTTCTCAACCACTTCCAATTTCCATTTCATTACTATGTTGACATAGAACTTCTATTATCCCTCCTCCAGAACAAGGCCACTCATATCTTGATCACATCCAAGAGTGGCGTAGACGGGAGAGGTTGATCAATGCCTACATTACTCTAGAGTTCTTGTTGGAATGGTTTCTTAAGTCTTTATTGCCTTATATTTCAAAGGATGTCTCTATATACGAGGTAACATCTGAAGAGGAATCAATTTTCAAGGCCCAATATTTAGATATCATATACGCTCAATCTGGTATGTTATACAAAATTATTCCTGACATAACGAGGTCAAACTACGGCCCTAGATGAAAGCCTGAGCCTCATGCCGATGACATTATAGGCTCCACAAATGTTAAATCTACAAACTTGATGACAATATAGTTTAAATAGTTGTCTCTAAGCCAATATGTAGGAGGATAAGCTTCATCTATGTCATCCACTCCCACTCAGTCGATGGACATACATTCTATGCAATAGTCGACTAA
The DNA here is from genome assembly GCA_000966675.3 of Picea glauca. NCBI lineage: Eukaryota > Viridiplantae > Streptophyta > Pinopsida > Pinales > Pinaceae > Picea > Picea glauca. The sequence goes on from JZKD02S0132323.1 coordinate 5,302, forward strand.
CCTGAATGGACAACGCTAATGATAATAAACCTAGGGACAATGATAATAATAATAGATTGAAGGTTAATGCTAGTGGGAGTAAGAAAGAGAAGAAAAAGGTGAAATTCCCATGTAAGCTTTGTACTAATGATCACCTTACCCACTTGTGCCTGAAACTTGAGGAAGATGTCAGGATTTTAACTCTACCACCCACTGTGTTGAATAATCCTTTCCCACATAATCAACACCTGGCCTCGAGCTCCTCTAATTCTAGAAATGCAGTGAGTGGGAGTCAAAACCCACTGAGGCAGGACGGTGACCGTCTATGCATCAATATGGTCAAGTCTCAGGTTAATGTAGCCACTCGGTCTCATGATTATAGTTCTTCACATACTTTTCTAGGTCTAGAGTCTCCCCCTCCTCTGTATATGCCTTTATATATTGATGTAGGAGCATCGCTCCAAGCCAGCCACGCACCAGCTAGCCAACATATCAAAGCACGCATTCGATGGAGGAGAGAGGTGCATCTCTCTCACTTTCAAATTTTAAAATTTGAAATTGTATTAAATGATTGTAAGGATGGTATACCCAAAAAGCCATGCATATGCACAGGATTTAGTAAAGTTCGCCTTAAATAGGTTGTAAGGTTGAGATCTAGATCCGATTCAGACTAGACAACCCATTCAATGTAAATTCAATGTAATTGAATAGAGTAGGTATCTTGGAGGGAAGAGCTCAAAGAGCCCCCTCATGTAAAAGATCTTGAGCATATTATTTTGGGTTTGATTTGAGTTGAGTTGTAAGTTTATAAGGGGAGAAGAGAGCTGAGACTCTGTTGCAGTCCGAGCTCGAACACATTGTAATCAAGCATTCTTGATTAATACAAACAGAGCAGTTTTTCCTGCATGTTGTTGTCCACATGTTTATGAGTTCATGAATGAATGTCTTTATGTGTTGATGATANTCCAAACTTATCAAGATTAATGAATGACCCAGTGCGTGATGACCAAACACAACCTCCTGTCCCCTCCAAGCTTCCCTCAGATATTCCAAAATTTTAGGGAAAGATTGGTGATGATCATGGTGATCACATCACTAATTTTCATCTATGGTTCTCTTCCAATTCCCTTAATGAAGATTCTATTCATTTAAGATTGTTTCAATGCACCCTCACAGGGTTCATAGAAAAATGGTACATAGAGCTACTTGGGGGGGCATACGGTAAATTTAACCAGGTGGTTTTAGTATTTCTCAACCACTTCCAATTTCCATTTCATTACTATGTTGACATAGAACTTCTATTATCCCTCCTCCAGAACAAGGCCACTCATATCTTGATCACATCCAAGAGTGGCGTAGACGGGAGAGGTTGATCAATGCCTACATTACTCTAGAGTTCTTGTTGGAATGGTTTCTTAAGTCTTTATTGCCTTATATTTCAAAGGATGTCTCTATATACGAGGTAACATCTGAAGAGGAATCAATTTTCAAGGCCCAATATTTAGATATCATATACGCTCAATCTGGTATGTTATACAAAATTATTCCTGACATAACGAGGTCAAACTACGGCCCTAGATGAAAGCCTGAGCCTCATGCCGATGACATTATAGGCTCCACAAATGTTAAATCTACAAACTTGATGACAATATAGTTTAAATAGTTGTCTCTAAGCCAATATGTAGGAGGATAAGCTTCATCTATGTCATCCACTCCCACTCAGTCGATGGACATACATTCTATGCAATAGTCGACTAACCTGAATGGACAACGCTAATGATAATAAACCTAGGGATAATGATAATAATAATAGATTAAAGGTTAATGCTAGTGGGGGTAAGAAAGAGAAGAAAAAGGTGAAATTCCCATGTAAGATTTGTACTAATGATCATCTTACCCACTTGTGTCTCAAACTTGAGGAAGATGTCAGGATTTTAACTCTACCACCCACTGTGTTGAATAATCCTTTCCCACATAATCAACACTTGGCCTCGAGCTCCTCTAATTCTAGAAATGCAGTGAGTGGGAGTCAAAACCCATTGAGGCAGGACGGTGACCGTCTATGCATCAATATGGTCAAGTCTCAGGTTAATGTAGCCACTCGGTCTCATGATTATAGTTCTTCACATACTTTTCCAGGTCTAGAGTCTCCCCCTCCTCTATAGATGCCTTTACAGATTGATGTAGGAGCATCACTCCAAGCCATACATGCACCAACTAGCCAACATATCAAAGCACACATTCGATGGAGGAGAGAGGTGCATCCCTCTCACTTTCAAATTTTAAAATTTGAAATTGTATTAAATGATTGTAAGGCTGGTATACCCAAAAAGCCATGCATATGCGCAGGATTTAGTAAAGTTTTCCTTAAATAGGTTGTAAGGTTGAGATCTAGATCTGATTCAGACTAGACAACCCATTCAATGTAAATTCAATAAAATTGAATAGAGTAGGTAGCTTGGAGGGAAGAGCTCAAAGATCCCCCTCATGTAAAAGATCTTGAGCATATTATTTTGGGTTTGAGTTGAGTTGAGTTGTAAGTTTATAAGGGGAGAAGAGAGATGAGACTCTGTTGCAGTATGAGCTCGAACACATTGTAATCAAGCATTCTTGATTAATATAAATAGAGCAGTTTTTCCTGCATGTTGTTGTCCACATGTTTATGAGTTCATGAATGAATGTCTTTATGTGTTGATGATATGTTGTAAATGCATGTTAGGTATTCATTTGCAGGGATAGAAAGAATTTACTATCTGTGAGTTCTTTGATTCTAGGTTTGGGTTCTTTGAGGCTTCATGCAAGAGGTTGCATGACAGAATACTGCGGGTTCTGTAAGCTAGTGCAAGGAGTGCACTTCTGAATTCTACAGATTCAGACAAAGACGTTCTAGGAGGGTGCACCAGCTGAGGTCACTGACTCAAGGAGAATCCTCAAGGTTGTTGAATACCTTGGAGGTAAGACTATGCATAAGAGAGCATAGGACAGAACATAATCATTGAGGGATTATGTAGAAGCTCTACCAAGAGAGCATTGAGCAGGTGCATAGAAGGCACAGAGAAGACAAATTTTTTGAGAATTTTGTAAGGCTATGCCAAGAGGGAATTAAGCGAATGCATAGGATGAATTAGGATAAGAACTCTATTTTGAGTTCGAAAAGAAGACATAATCACTGAGGATTCTGGAAAACTCTACCAGGAGGGCATTGAGTTGGTGCAGGTGTGCACAGAAAGAACTCTTGTTTGAGTTCAGAAAGGAGAAGAAGTGTCAGGAGGAATACCTTCACAGGGTTACTGAACACCCTGCAGGCTCAACAAGGAGTTCTTGAGTAGGAAGTTTCCAGAGGGAATTTCCATCCTTTCAAGGAGAGAAAGGGGCAGAGACCTTATAGGTCTGAGCAATTGAAGCTCAAGAGGATAAAGACCTGTGCAAGGAGTGCACCAAACCAACACCTGAGTAAAGTGTTGACAGAAAAATAGTCGTCTGAAGGCTCATCAGGTAGCAAGAGTGGGAGTGAGAGAGGACTTATTCAAAAGTCCCGAAGCTTAGGAAAGAGAGCATCTTTGTGTGTAGAGACTCTGTAAAGAGTGCAGAAGTCGAGAAATCTTTCAAGTTTTCAGAGAGGAATAAGCTCAGGAGGAAAAGTGCCTTTGTGCAAAGAGCCATAGCTGCAAGGAATTGCAGAAGCCAAGACACCCTTTGGTGGGTAAGAGTTTGAAAATATCAGGAGGGACAGTGTCTTTAGAACGTAGGTGGGAGTCAAGGATACAGGCTTCATAGTAGGAGAAAAGGCTGAGACCTTTGAAGCGTTTGAAGTCTTCCAAGTTCAGGAAGAAGCACAAACTCAAGAGGGAGCACAGTTGTCATTAGATCATCTGGAGAGGAATAGATTTGGACCATTGAGTCTACATCCAGGCAAGCAGAAGGAGAGTGCACAGGAGAAAGAGATCTGGGCCATCATATCTGGGCGCATGGACCGATAGCCATTGGATTTAGGAGAAGATGCATGAGGTTTAACCCTTGTATGTGAAGAGGGTAATGAAATACCATTTCAACATTTAAGATATTGGGAGATACAAAGGGAAAGAGTCAGGACCCTTGACCCACAAAATCCTGAAAGGATCGTGACCATCCAACAGGAGGACACGTGGCGAGCGGTCGAGGTTTCGGGGAAATTCCCAAAAGGAGGATTTCAACATTTTGGCTACTGGGAATGCAAAGGGTAAGAGTTCAGAACTCTTGACCCGTGAAATCCTGAAAATACATAAGTCATCATATTAGGAGAGGCTATGAGCCATTGATCCCATCTAGGAGCAGAAGACCGACATTTCAGGGTTCAGTATTTTGGATACCGGAAGCTCGAAGGGGAAAGGAGTTGTTGTAGTCGGGATCACGAAGTCCCAAAATGAAAAAACCTGAAAGCAGATGGAAGAATAACGTCAGGCTATGGAACAGGGTTATCCATTTTGGCATTTTGGGATTTGGATTTTCGACCATCCCAAGGACAATAAGCTAACACTTTGGCATTGGAAACCCCGAAGTCCCGAAAGTGATGTATTGTTGGAGTGGGACTATGGTCATACATTTCAGCATTTCAAGATTCGACTTTTTGGCAATCCCTAGGAAAAGAGGTCGGGGGCACTTTGCACTAGAAATCCATAAATTCATGAAAGCAATATATCTTTGGAGTGGGGTTCTGGTCACCGGTTTCAAAAGTTCAGGATTCGGCATTTCGACAATCCCGGGGATAAGAAGTCGAGCACTTGACATTGAAAGCTCTGAAGTCGCGAAATGTGACATACCTTCGGAGTTAGGCTACGGTCATGAGGGAAGGCGGTCACATGGACTGAGGATTGGCCAGGGGCTAATCGTTGATTGAGCATTTTGGCATTTTGGAGTTCGAGGAATTGAAGGGTCAAGAAAGTCGACATCAGAACTCACGAAATTGCGAAACCCAACATCCCTTTTCAGAAAGGGTCGCGATCATGTCTGGTGGTCGTGTGGATGTGAAGACCCACGCCTGGTGCATTTCTTGGACGTGGTGGAGTTTTCGTGAAGGACCTGTGGATTGAATTCGTGGGGTTCCAGTATTGGCCCGAAATAACTAATCTGGGTATGCGGATTCGAAGGAGATCGATCCTGCATGGATCTTGGCCAGAGGGTCGGAGGTCTGCACCACAGATAAAAACGCTAGATCCTCCACCTTGTATTCTGAAAGGAGTAATCAAGTGCTCTACCCATAACCCTAATGCTATAGCCACCAAAAATTACTCTATTGGTGAGGATGTGAGTCAAAACCCTTGCTTGATGTTGACTTTGGAGGTACTCCAAACATGTCCTTCATAGAGGAATGCCTTTTTATTTGTGTCAGGAGATCTAGACCTCTATGGCTCTAAGGTTATCAATTTTGATGTCACGAATGTGAAGCCTCGCTTGCCTTACCATGTGGCTTTCCAAATCCATGTGGATTACTCAAAGTATACCATCAAATGTATTGTTATTGATGAAGGTGTTGTAACATGTGTGATGTCCCTAACATGTTGGAAATCCATTGTCTCTCTGACCCTCTCTCAATATCCAACCATGTTGACTGCATTTGATGGTCATTCTTTCCATTCCCACGATATTCTTCTGACCTTCCCAGTCTAGTTAGGTGGAACGATGGTGGAGGTGGATGTCGAGGTGGTTGATGCACCACTTGAATAAAACTTATTACTAGGGCATAACTAGACTTATTCTATAATTGTAGTCATATCATTTTCTTTTTGTACCTGATGTTTTTCTCACGACGGGAAAATCGTGATGATCAATCAATTGTACTTTGCACATGCTAGTCCTAATGCATCAGTTGGACCATTGATCCCCATGATCAACAATTATTAGCCATAAACTGATGATATTGGTGTTGGAATGTATTCATCCCTTATGGGTACCTTTGATTTCGTGGCACCAATTCATCATATTTATGCCATGTCCAGTAGGTCTTCTTCATCAATGAGGTTTGCTTCTTCCCACACTTTGTTTTTTAACGATCCTTGTACCCTACCTTCATCGAATGCATATTTTGAAGGTCATTCACATACTGGAATGGCCATGCCATTGTCGACAACAAAGATAACGTATCAAGATATTCTTGACTCTTCTTCCAACTCAGATCCTGTCTCCTCACAGAAGGATGAGGAAGATCATGTTCTTAAGCCCGTATGGTCCACTTCATTGTCTTTCTCACATGACTACCTCGATGATACTTTACCCTCGGATGAATAAATTGTAGAGGCCATGAATGGTTTCGATAGACCATGGGATGATATGCATCATCGCTCTTATTCCCCCCCAGAGCTTGCTAAAATCGCACAAGATGATTTTAGATATACCTTGAGTGAGATAGTCGGTCACATCGTAGTTCCACTTGATACACATGAAATTTATGCCGAAGGAAAAATGGAAAGTATCTCTCTTACCGTCACGATCGATATCTCTCATATTCTTGGTAAAGTACGATCGATATCTCTCATATTCTTGGTAAAGTTGAAAATGTACATATCGGTGAAGATTGTTCACCAGAAGAAATTTTGATTTACACCGATCTCTTCAAATAATTTTGTGATGTATTTGCTTGGTCGTATGAAGAGATGTTAGGAATCAACAATCGAACTGTTGAACATGTGATTAAAACCTACCCAGATGCTAAACCTATTCGACAACAACTTAGAGTTGTCAATCCTAGGAAGGCCCTTGATATTAAGGCAAAGCTGGAAAAACTGATTAATGCATATTTTATCTACCTGGTTCCCTTGATTGAATGGGTATACAATCATGTTCCTGTAAATAAGAAGCAACGAACCATCCGTGTATGCATGGATTTTTGAGACCTGAATAAGTCATGTCCTAAAGACAACCTCTCGAAAACTTTCATTGATACGATTCTCGATGAATGTGAAATAAGTGAGGTTGTTTCCTTTATGGAGGGATTTTTAGGATACAACCAAATTTAGATTAAACCCGAGGATCAACATAAGACAACATTATTTTTTCTTTGGGGTACTTTCGCATACCAGAAGATGCCTTTTGGCCTTAAAAATGTTGGAGTGACTTTCCAACGAGCCATGAAATTCACTTTTCATGATATCAAGCATATATTCAAATCTTATCTCAATGATATCACTGATCACTCTCATAAGAGAGTGGATCACTCTACCCACCTTCAACTAGTTTTTGAAAGATGTCGCTATTATCACATATGTTTAAACCCTCATAAGTGCATCTTTTGCGTTAGGTCAGGTTTTCTTCTAGGATTCTTAGTCTCTGAGACTGGGATCATGGTGGATCCTTTAAAGGTTGAGGCACTACTTTGATTTCCTCCACCGTGAACTATTTGTTA
>JZKD02S0132345.1:0-24006 GCA_000966675.3 Picea glauca
GTCTCTTCTTTCGAATTGAAAATATGTTTTCTGTAGTTCGATACCTATGGTTCTTAGGGAGGAAGTGCCTATACTCATCAAATACACCCTTTCCTAGATTTCTTGAACGACGTGATTTCATCCTAGGACCCCAAACTAGACATGCACATTTACCCTTGGTTTGAAGACCTGCAAGATTATACGAATTAATGTCAGTATTATTTATATAACGAGAAATCAATATTTAATAAGCATGCATCATATTTTCCTAAAATTACATACTATTAAATTCCATCAGTATGTTACATACCACAAAAATGTGTTAGCCCTAGGGCATCATGAATTGTCTATGTAAGTATTCCATGGAATTGAAATTTCCTTTTCCCTATTGGTCTAGAGATGTCATACATAGTGATGCCATCCCATAACTTTACTAGCTCGTCGACAAGAGGCTCAATATATACATTCATATATTTGAATTGGTACTTACCTAATTGGGTGAAAGTACACATAATTAATACCTTGTATAAATTTAAGTAATTATGCAATGAATAACAAAAATGAAATACAACATTCAAAACAATTTTGTAAGAAAATACCTAGAACACTCATTTCCAAAATTGTGTGCTCCCTCTTTATTGACATCCAAGGAGGAAGGTTATTGTTTATAAAAAAAATAATCCACACTGAGTAAATATACCTAATCTCACCAAATGGATTGACACCATCAATTGCCAATGAAATCCTAACATTACAAGGCTCTTCTTGAAAAATTGGCCATTTTTCTTCGATGTTCCTAAATGCAAAACCATCTGCAGGAATTCGAAGAACACCATCTTCACTTATGTGATGTGCATGGTAATCCATAAACTGTGCAATTCTTTGGCACCTAAATAATCATTGCAAACATGGAATTATCAGAATATGACAAAGAACCTTGCGAGGCACCTTTTTTTTACTTGATTGGTTCAATATCTATTGATTTGACATTGAGGGCATTTCATTTTCGATGCGTATTGTCCATAATATATAATATGATCATTCGAACATGTGTCAATAACTTGACACTCTATTCCAATATCTTTCATAATGGCACACATCTCTCGGTATGTGCAAGGTGAATTATTTGACGGTGGCAAGAAAAATTCACTTAACAATCTACATCACAAAACCAAATTAGTTAATGTAAATAACAGTAATAAAAAATATTTCATCCTTAATTTACACATTAATTGACACTAAAAATAGATAAAAATAAATTCTACCTTTATGTATAATATGTGACAAATTATATTACATACCTTAGGATCTGTGCGAGGTAAGTGTTTGACAAACCATTCAATACCTTCAAGTTCAACAACAACATTATAGCAGAGAGAATATTTATTCTTGAGCCTTCATAAAGGGGTTGTTCTACCTTCTTAATAAGAGGTACATCATAAATATCATCGTCATTTTCCTCATCAATAGGAACAAAGATGTCATGGATCAATCTACTTGTCCCATCATCTGACTCAACACTATTATTGGTGTCATCTTCTTCAATAGGATTGATGTGATCTTCAATATTCATACCATCTTCCACATCTTGTACAATAATATTTCTACTATTACTTGGTAGATATTTATCCGATGACAAACACCTAGGAGGATTTTTCTTTAAAATTACAAACAATCAATAACATTAAAGTGTATATAACAAAACTTAAGACATAATTTTTTTTATAAATAGAATCAATACAAAGACATATATAATGAATAACTTACCATGGAATGAAATGTATGCCCCTATTCACAATGCCCATATTATCAGTTGTTTTCCTTACAACTCTTTTTCTTTTCAAACCCCTACATTCATAGCAAGGGAAATAACATTTCCCATCAGTACCAGCTAGTGCCTCCAATGCAACCCTTAACCTAACAACTATCCTTTCACTCTCTTCAGGTGTTGGCATTGGAATTTCCTATATTGATTACAACAAATCCATTGAAGCAATAAAAGTACATTAATATATGAATTGTATAATCTAATTATGGTACAAATATAATTTTTTCGTCATAGATTTATTAAAGGTTTATAACAATAATCAACAAATCAAAACCATACATTTTTACCACATAAGTTCCAAATCTTCACTATAAGCAAGTAATAAAATCAAACAATAAAAGAGAACTACACCAAGACAAATTGTATAATAATTAAATGTAATTGAGTAGACATGTTCATACCTATATATTTCCTAGGGAAAAATTTGTGTCCCCAAATGAAAGAGGGTCTAAGGGTTAGAGATCCAATCTCACTATTTAAAAAAGAGACAAAGTAATATTAAAAATTTGTAACCTTCAAAGTACAAAATTAGAGCTTATATGTAGATCAAGAATTGGATTTGAGGCAAGTCGCACATAGAAAAAAGACTAATAAATCATGCAACAAACAATGACCATAATAAGATTTTATAACCGCCACACCTACAACAAAATTGTTGAAAACACTAACCTTTGTCGAACTTCCGATGAACACTGACTTTGTCAAATTTGACCAAGTCAATGAAGTCAATGACCGTTAAACTGTTTTCAAACAGTTAGTTGGCATCCTCTATGTGCGTCGATAGATCGATGAACCCTATTATTGTCAATCAATCAATGAAAAATCCTCTATGCTTGTCGAATGTTGGGCAAAGGTACATGTTCATCGAAAGTCCGACATTATCGGGGCACCAAAGAAAAAAAAAATTTAAAATTCTAATAATTTGCGATGATATGATTCAATTTATCCTTATCGTCGAAATTTTTTGTCGAATTTTGACCCCATATGTAGTAATGATTAATGACTTGTAACCAAATAGGGGCTTCTTAACCATTCTTCGGGGCTTCCAACTTCATGAGGGAATTTATCCTTAATCATGAGGAACCACGTGGCATACCACCTATCGTTGGAAATGGAACAATGATGACTATCAATCTACCTGCATTTACACTATCCTTCATGTCCTTATTCCTTGATCAACTTTGGTTTCCATAACCACACCTTCAAGGATTCATGTAGACTTCATCAAATGCACCCATCACATCTGTTGACATCAACTAGTCTTGTTTAAATCAATGACAACTAACTTACCATCAATCGTGATCACAACTTTGGGGTATCTCGAATGCTCCAAGGGTTGACATCAATGCCAACCAGCCATCCAAACCAACTTTCCAACATCACCTTTTTACTATGTCCTCTCAAAGATTTATTTTCAGTTTCAATGAAACTTTTTAGGACCTTCGATTCTTGAATTTCACTCTTTAACCTCATAACATTTTCTTTCTTATTCTTTAATTGTGAGGTTATAATTAGAGTTGACAAAGTGACTAGTTTTTCTTTTGTTAAATAAGTTTCAACTTTCTCAGTGCTGGTATTTGTTGTTAAACCCTTTCTTTCAAAATCCATAGTTGGAGGTAACTCCAAATTGTTGATGCTATTGGTTGGGGATAATTATTTTTTATTGACAGAAGAGGGTTCTACTTTCTTCATTTCAATACTTTCTAAAAACTAAGAGAAATTCTGTTGGGATTCATCAAGCTCAGGAGTTGATCTTGATTTAGTTTTAGAGGTTTGAATTTTGGGTTTTTTTTGTAGGTTTGATAAATATAGGATTCATTTTTTTTCCCTCTCTCGATCTTCCTTAGAACTTTTTCCATAGCTCTAATCATTCTAGGCCGAGATGTATAATTTGCAACCTTGTCTATTTTCAAACTACTTCTTCCCCGTTTATTCTTTTTAGTCTATGAGATTTCAAGAATCTGTTGGGCCTCCTCTCTATCCTCGGGTGTATGCTCTATTATTTCTACAATTGCATTTCTTGTCCTTTCTTCTATAGTACCTTGAATTAAATTCACTATAATAGTTCATGTGGTGACTCAATCTTCAAGTCCATTGTCTAATAAGAATTGTGCCCATTCAATTCCTTGTTTTTGAATTTCATACATGATAATGATTTTGAATAAGCCATGATGGTAAAGAGACCTTTCCACATTCTTAGTTTGTTTCTGGATAGCCTTTGACATTTTAGTTAATGATCTTAACAAGAAATAAGGGATGTTTAGAAGTTTATCCCCTTTCAAATGTAATAAAATTCGAATATGATANGTCTAAGGGTTAGAGATCCAATCTCACTATTTAAAAAAGAGACAAAGTAATATTAAAAATTTGTAACCTTCAAAGTACAAAATTAGAGCTTATATGTAGATCAAGAATTGGATTTGAGGCAAGTCGCACATAGAAAAAAGACTAATAAATCATGCAACAAACAATGACCATAATAAGATTTTATAACCGCCACACCTACAACAAAATTGTTGAAAACACTAACCTTTGTCGAACTTCCGATGAACACTGACTTTGTCAAATTTGACCAAGTCAATGAAGTCAATGACCGTTAAACTGTTTTCAAACAGTTAGTTGGCATCCTCTATGTGCGTCGATAGATCGATGAACCCTATTATTGTCAATCAATCAATGAAAAATCCTCTATGCTTGTCGAATGTTGGGCAAAGGTACATGTTCATCGAAAGTCCGACATTATCGGGGCACCAAAGAAAAAAAAAATTTAAAATTCTAATAATTTGCGATGATATGATTCAATTTATCCTTATCGTCGAAATTTTTTGTCGAATTTTGACCCCATATGTAGTAATGATTAATGACTTGTAACCAAATAGGGGCTTCTTAACCATTCTTCGGGGCTTCCAACTTCATGAGGGAATTTATCCTTAATCATGAGGAACCACGTGGCATACCACCTATCGTTGGAAATGGAACAATGATGACTATCAATCTACCTGCATTTACACTATCCTTCATGTCCTTATTCCTTGATCAACTTTGGTTTCCATAACCACACCTTCAAGGATTCATGTAGACTTCATCAAATGCACCCATCACATCTGTTGACATCAACTAGTCTTGTTTAAATCAATGACAACTAACTTACCATCAATCTTGATCACAACTCTGGGGTATCTTGAACGCTCCAAGGTTGACATCAATGACAACCATCCATCCAAACCAACTTTCCAACATCACCTTTGTACTATGTCCTCTCAAAGATTTATTTTCAGTTTCAATGAAATTTTTTAGGACCTTTGGTTCTTGAATTTCACTCTTTAACCTCATAACATTTTTTTTCTTATTCTTTAATTGTGAGGTTATAATTAGAGTTGATAGAGTGACTAGTTCTTCTTTTGTTAAATAAGTTTCAACTTTCTCAGTGCTGGTACTTGTCATTAAACCCTTTCTTTCAAAATCCATAGTTGGAGGTAACTCCAAATTGTTGATGCTATTGGTTGGGGATAATTATTTTTTATTGACATAAGAGGGTTCTACTTTCTTCATTTCAATACTTTCTAAAAACTCAGAAAAATTCTGTTGGGATTCATCAAGCTCAGGAGTTGATCTTGATTTAGTTTTAGAGGTTTGAATTTTGGGTTTTTTTTGTAGGTTTGATAAATATAGGATTCATTTTTTTCCCTCTCTCGATCTTCCTTAGAACTTTTTCCCATATCTCTAGTCATTCTAGGCCGAGATGTATAATTTGCAACCTTGTCTATTTTCAAACTACTTCTTCCCTATTTATTCTTTTTAGTCCATGAGATTTCAAGAATTTGTTGGGCCTCCTCTCTATCCTCGGGTGTATGCTCTATTATTTCTACAATTGCATTTCTTGTCCTTTCTTCTATAGTACCTTGAAGTCAATTCACTATAATAGTTCATGTGGTGACTCAATCTTCAAGTCCATTGTCTAATAAGAATTGTGCCCATTCAATTCCTTGTTTTTGAAGTTCATACATGATAATGATTTTGAATAAGCCATGATGGTAAAGAGACCTTTCCACATTCTTAGTTTGTTTCTGGATAGCCTTTGACATTTTAGTTAATGATCTTAACAAGAAATAAGGGATGTTTAGAAGTTTATCCCCTTTCAAATGTAATAAAATTCGAATATGATAAAGGAAAATTAGGATAAAATGCCCTTCACATGCTACATACTTCTGGATAAAAAAAACCAAATCTTTCCAAGGGTCTTTTAGCCAAAACCTAGGTACTCATGTAGCCCAATTTGGTTTCTTTGTATTTCTTAGAGGGAAAGGAGTCCAAGATTTTAAATCAATGGATTTATTTTTAAACCATTTCTCTCCTATCCGAGGTAATCCTAAAATTTGAGATAGAGAATTCTCAAGGAGGTGAATGGTTAAGTTACCTACCCGAGCACACTCTTCATTAAAGGTTTGAGAAAAATCCTTTGTCATTTCTTCATTGTGCCCTTTAAACTTCTCGAAGAAATTCCTCCAACCCGTTCTCTTCAAGATTATATTTCATTTAGAATGAATGCCAACCAATTCTACTTCAAAGTGTTCGAACCCAACTGCCATGATTATTGTAAACCTTTGCTTGTATATGACTCTATTTTTTTTAATCAACTTTGTCTCAAAAATTTAATCTACTCTGTCTCATAAAGTCCTATATTTGGAATTGTTTGCCCCTATTCTCAATCACTAATTTAGTGGTGCATATCAACAAGGTGGTAAAAGTAATACTTGGGTTTAAAATATGTTTATCCAAGTGTAACAAACTGGTCATGAGTCATTACCAATTAAGACACACAATATGTGTTATGAGTGAAATTATAGGGTACTAAGTCTTTGAAATGGATAGAGAAATTATATTCAAATGTATATGAGGTTATGGAAAGAATAGATCTCATAATAATGATATTTTACAAATAATAAAAATAACCATTTAATATTTTAATTTATTTTTTAACAAATGAAAAATACCAACCTTATATCATATGTTTACTTCAACCTTTAAACTATGCTCCTTGAAGTTCAATGCAACTGATCCTTATTCTTCATCAAATTGGTAGGTTTGATCCTTCTCTTTGAATTGGATGGTTCCACTTCTCGAAGACATTATAATCAAACAAGACTTTGTAAGCTAAGAATCATGAAGGAAACTCATACAAAAATAAGACATCTATAAGCTCAAAAATGTAGTTTTATTTCTTTATCTTCAATAATTACAAGATTTCATCAAATGTTGTAATTGCTAATTTAACAGTCTATATCAAATTAAACATAACATCCATTATTTTTAAAGTATTTTAAAGACCATTTTAGTACAATATGCACTAATTTTATTTATTATGTACTTATTCCATTATGAGAATTTAATATTTATTTATGTTTGAATGTATCTACAAAAGATAATAAACAAACTAAAATTTAATGGACCATGTAATGATAAAGAAAAATTTCAAAAGGAACTCCATTATTTTTATTAAGGAAAATTGGATAATGGAGGGAGGTTGTTGTACCATTTATGACATCAGTCGACCACTTCGATCTTCAACTTTTTGGTTGACCACTTTGACCTTTGACTTAACCATAGACTTGACTTGTTCATCTAGTCGAACATTCACCTAGTCAATCCACCTCAAATACCCAATCAATTGACTTTTCTTTCACTGCAAAGAATATAATAACCCAATATTGTCACACTTGTTGTCTTCTTTGCTAATATAGGAGAACCTGAACTTCTATTCACTAACCTAAGGAATCAATGCCCATAGCCTCTCTACACCAATATAACTTCACAACACTCTAATTGGTTAAAGAGTTTTCTATGTTTTCCAAAGTGTCTACCTTCTCCAGTAGCGCCTTCTTGATTTCCACCATGTCTCTCATGAGATGGTATTGCACATTAATATTCTTCATCCTAGAATGGAATGATGGGTTCTTTGCCAAAAATATTACACTTTGAAGATTGCAATTTATCCTCATAGATTTTTTCTCAAACCCAATCCATGAACACAGTCGATGCATCCATACTTCTTGTTTACTTGCACGAGTGGCTTCCATGTATTTATCTTTTATTTTGAAAAAGTTACTACTTCCCATCTCTTACTCATCTAGTTGATTGTTCCATCAGACATGTTGAACACATATCCACTGGTTGCCCTTCGTCAATCCAGATCTCGAACCCAATCGACATCAACAAAGCCATGTACATTTACTTCCCTGCTAGTTTTAGGCTTCCCTTAGTAACAAATATCGTATTTGTTTGTGCCACGTGAGTACTTGAACACTCTATTGATAATACTCTATTGCTATTTTCTAGGTGTCGACATGTACATTCTCAATACTCCTACCACATGAGTGATGTCTAGTTGAGTGCAGACCATATCATACATTATACTACCAATAGAACTAACATAGAAAACACATTCCATGTCCTCTATCTCTTCCTGTGTCTTTGGAGACTATTCAACGATTAATTTTTCTCCCATAGGAATTGGTAACTTGACCGGTTTGTAATTCTGCATGTTAAAACACATCAATATTGTTTCATTGTACTTTATTTGATTTAAACAAATCTTTATGATTGCCTAATCTCTCTTGATTTCCATTCCCATAATGAAATTTGCAACACCAATATCCTTCATGTCGAACTTGAAAGATACTTGCATCTTCAACTCCTTTATAAGATCCATGTTTTTTCCGACCAGTAACATGTCGTCGACATACAATGCTACATATATGAAATGACTTCCTTTTTCCTTGGAATATACATAGTGATCAAACTTGCTTCTCATAAATCCAAAAATAAGGATGTATGTGTAAAATTTTTGGTACCACATCCTTGGTGATTGCTTTAGACCATAAATGGATATTTCTAGTTTGCACACACTCCCTTTCTTTCCCTTTACTGCAAATCCTTTAGGTTTTTTCATGTAAATTTATTCTTCCAAGTCCCCATGTAGCAACATTGTCTTCACATCCATTTTCTCTATCTCAAGATCAAATGTTGTAGCTAGAGACATTAGTACTCTAATGGAAGTTAATTTTGCAACAAGAGAGAAAATATCACCGAATTTGACTCCATCGACTTGGGAATACCCCTTCTCTACTAGTTGAGATTTGAATTTCTTGAATTGACCTGTTGTGTTCAAATTTTTATTGAACATCCACTTACTACCAATGGGTTTCCTTCCGTTAAGTAGTTTTACCAAATCTCATGTATCATTTACGTGTAAGGATTCCATTTCACCATTTATTCCACCATGGGATCCTTCTAGAGTTTACTCTCTGTCAAGTCAACTTCCTCCTTGACCGAATTGGGCCCATTGTCGGTAGTAGATAACACAAATGAAAAACAAAAATTGGGTGGAATTTACCTTTAAACTAGTTTCCTTACTTGTTCAAACCTCCTTATAATAGGAGTCGACTATTCCGCCTCTTCATTTGATTCAATCGACTCATCTAAATTGTGTTCTTTATTCCTTAGCTTAAACATCAATGTCTCTGATTATTTCTCCATTTGAGCCTCTTTAGTCCTAGAAATTCCTCCAAATTCCCTGAAGATCACATCTTGACTATACATTGTTTTCCTCAACACCAGATCCCATAGCTTATATCCTTTCATCCCATCCTTGTAGTTGAGGAAAATACACTTGATTGCTTTATTGTTCAACTTATTCCTCTTTTCCTTGGGAACATGCACAAATGTATCATAGCCAAAGACTATGAGATGTGAAAAAGAAGGATTCTTACCAAACCATACCTCATGTGGAGTCGAATTTACTAGCACCGATGAAGAATATCTATTTACCAAATATTTTGTAGTGTTGACTTCCTTTGCCCATGATTCTTGTGCGAGCCGAACACCATTGAGCATGCTCCTTTCCTTTTCCAGCAACGTCCTATTCATTATTTTAGCAACTCCATTTTGCCGCAGGGTATATGGTGTGGTATTTTGGTGTTCTATGACACATTTGTTGGAGAAATATTCAAAATCATTACCACATAACTCACCTCCATTGTCAATTCTTAGCACCTTGATCTTCTTATCTGTCTAGTTTTCCACAAGAGATTTAAACTCTTTGAATTTCTCAAAAAACCTATGATTTCTTCCTCAGGAAATATAGTCATTTCTTCTGGGACTATGAAGGAAACAAAATACAAATATACTCCTAGTGAAGGGACTGGTATAGGCCCAAAAACATCACTATGTATCAATTCTAGAATATCATTTTCCTTTGTAGCTCCAGATGGGAATCTAACACGATTTTTATTTATTTATTTATTTTCGTATATGGAATGTTCAAAAAAATTGACTTCCAAATTGCAACTAGGAAAACCTTCGACCATACCTTTGTTGTGCATAACATGAAGTGATTTTTCCCTAATATATCCCATCCTCTGGTGCCATAACATGGTTGGGTCGATTTGTCCAGTCAAGTTAGTTGGAATCGATCAAGCCAAGTTGAGTCGAGTCATAGTCAAGTTGACTTCAGAAAGAACAATGTTGTTGCATATAGTCAAGTCAAAACTCCCCAACAACTTATATAGGGTTACAATATGAACTCCTTTCATTAATACCGTCACTTCCCTAACCATTTTTCACATACCCTTATGAAATAAAGTGTGCACATCTACATCACTCATTTTTCTAACAAATATCAAATTTCTTGCCAGACCCATAATATGTAGCACAATTGGAAGGGTTATACTCCTCCCATCTTGTAGAATCAATCAAACTCTTCCTCATCCAACAATTTTGGTTATAGATTTGTCCCCCAACATATCCTCCTTAATATCTCTCATATTCACATAACCATTCTGTGTGAGGTGTCATATAAAAATATGCACTTGAGTCGATGAAACAAATGTCATGATTCGACTGTGTATTGGTCAAATCCAAATACACATCTCCCCCTTTGTTTGGAGTAGTATTTATCTTAGTTGAATGCTTCTCATCAGATATAGGAATGATCTTAGTCGATTTTTACTTTCAATCTCTCTTGTAATTCCCAACTTTACTACATTTCTATCATCTTCTCATCAACTGAACCAGGGATTTAGATCTACCCTTTGACTTCAATTTTCTATCAGAGAATTTACCTTTACCTCTTTTAATCGATTGAGCTCTCAACATCAAGGAATCCTTGGTCAATCCTTCTATGCTCTTCCTCCTATTTCCAATGATAACAAAGATGAAACCATGTCTTCAAGCATTAATGTGGTTGAATTACTCCCAATAACCACAAATAAGCTATCCCATGAATTTGGCAAAGAAAACAACAAACTTGTACATTTCTCCTCCTCAATGATTTTAATATCCACATAAAATAACTAATTTATTACAGTATTGAATGCATTCAGGTACTCTGTTACTGAGATCCCATCACTCATCCTCAAAAGATACAATTTCTTCCAAAGAAACATCGTGTTTACCAAGGACTTTGACTGATACACGCTTTCCAACTTGTCCCACATTTTCTTTGTCGTGTCCTTTCCTAAGACATTAAAAAATATCAAATTTGAAAGATGGAGTTGAATCATACTCCTTTCCCTCCTCTTGATATTATCCCATTCTTCCTTCGACATACCCACTGAAATTTTTTCGGGACTCACAAATACCAATTGTTCTCGATCTACAGGGATATATTCCATTTTAATCTTCCAAAGATAAAAATTCCAGCCATTAAATTTTTTGATCTTTATCCTCAAATTACTTGTCATTCATTTAAGAACAAATTAAAGATAATTAAATTAAAACTCCCACTAGACCTAGGTTTAGCTCAAATCCAATATCTACTTAACCTTACTCTGATATAACTTGTATAGAGCAACAAAATGAGTTTTGATACAACTTGTAGAGAAAATAACACTCACACTAAGCCACCAGGAAAGAGAAGACATAATTAAAGTGAGATAATCAATGAAAAACACACATAGTACACAAAGATTTTACCCTGGAAACCCTTAACCAGGAAAACTAGAATTCCTTGAGTGTCTCCTACTCTCTTATTGTTTTATTCATTTAGAAAATAAAGAGTTACATGAATAACCTTGGTCTACACCTAAGACACAATCATCATCCTACTCTCTTTCTTTACACAAGAATAACCCTCCATCCAATAAGGCTTACATCTACATGACCAAGCTAATATTAGCAACATCAACTTGTTGAAATTATAACAAGTCATATTTATAGGATTTACTACATGCAAAATCCTAATTCATGGTGCCTTAAAATGGTCACAGATCCACGAATATGATTGGTTGCAATCCTAGGAATCTCGAGATTCTGTTATAGTCGATTGCTAGTCAGATACTAGTCGACTACCCAGTCGACCTCTTGTCAGATGACCTTCGACCTGTCGATTGACCACTTCGACCTTCAAATTTCTGGTCAACCACTTCAACCTTCGAATTGACTTGTCCATCTAGTCAAACATTCACTTAGTCAATCCACCTTGACTAGCCAATCGGTTGATTGTTCTTTCACTGCAACAAATATAACAACCCAACATATTTGGTCCTACCAACTCTAGCCCAACCTCATTGCAAAGTCATACTCATGGTGTGAAATTGATGAAATTCACTGAATGTTAATGGGAGATTATGTTTATATATACATAAGTTTTTCTTTGAGGATTATTAGGTTGTAAAATAGACTTATAGTAATCATAAATCTCATCATTATTTAAATATTATAAAAGTAATAATAATTAATAATTTATTAAATTAATATTAACAACTAAATAAATTAATATTAACAATTAAATTAATAATGGATAATAATAATTATTAAATAATAATAATAATAATAATTATAATTATTTTGAATTAAAACGATTTTAAAAAATTAATTAAGTAAAATTAAATAATCAATTATTAATATTTCAATTAATAAAGTAATTAAAGCACAATTAAAATTACCTTGCAAATATGCCATTAAATCAACACATATTTGATGTTAATTTGATGCAAAGAAAAACATTTTTAATGATTTTAAAAATGTTTTTAAGAAGATACAATGCAATGCAAAAAGGTCATTTTTTGATGCAACCACCACATTACTTCATCACATATTGATGCTAAATAGATGCAAAATTGATTTTTTCAATATAACATCGATGCATAGATTGATTCATTTGGATGCTAAAATGAAGCAAACACCATGTATTTAACACAATGGAGATGCAAAAGTATTTTTTGAGGTTTTCTTGTATTATTTAATGACACAATGCAACACTATGCCAAAAATTTATGTTGATTTTCTTGTCCCTAACCCAATGTTCCAAGGAGCGCACATTAAACTACTTGACAAAAATATGATGCATAATCATTTCAAAAGGTGAGACACCCTATTGCATCACATTTTATGTCATGAAAACTTGATTTTTTTTGCTAGAGAATTACAATCAGATGCAATGCTACAACTATATATTGTAGTAGTAGTTTGATAGAATGCCTATGTGAAAACCTATTCAATATGATATTTTGAATGCTCACAATGATGAGTTAATGAATAATGAGGTAATAAGTTAATTTTGTTTATGAATGAATTTCAAAGTGGAAATTTTGGTTTAATTGAAAGTAGTCATGCTTAGCTCAGTTGCATCACTTGCTTGTAGACGTTTGTAAATTAAAATGAACTTAGGATGCATTGACCCTTGGATTGAATCATTGTTATGCTAAAACGACTCAAGCAACAAATTTAACACAATGGAGACAAAAATGTATTTTTTTAGGTTTTCTTGTATTATTTAACAATGCAATGTGATGCTATGTTGAATACTTGCATCGATTTTCTTGTCCCTAACTCGATACTCCAAGGAGTGTGAATCAAACTACTTGACAAAAATATGATGCATAATTGATGTGAAAGGTGGCAGACCTTGTTGCAATGCATTTTATGTGATGAAAAAATGATTTTTTTGCTAGAGAATTGCACTGAGATGTGACACTAAATACAATGCTATAGTCCTGTATTGTAATAGTGGTTTGATATAATGCATATGCAAAAACCTATTCAATATGATAATTTGAATGCTCATACAAATGAGATAATAGATAATAGATAACAAGATAATAATTTAATTATATTTATGAATGAAGTTTAAAATAGTTTTTTTGGTTTAATTGAATGTAGGCATGCTTATGTCAACAACATCGCTTGCTTGTAGACATTTGTGGATTCAAATGAACTTATAATGCATCGATTTCAAAACGGTATTGAATATTTCCCCTTGAAAAGTTCCTTGCTTTCTTTGCTACATTACTTAAATTCTTGTATCAATGAAATTTACATATCCTTAGAGTTTAATTGGTTTCAATATATCAGTGTGCATTTTGAGTTGAATTTGGGTTGTTGAGGATAATAACAACTCGATATTCATGAATGATGGTGTGTTGTAGGCCAAGAAGCCATTATGGAGATTTCTAAGTTTAGATGATATTCAAAGCATGTGATCCTTTTTATGATAAAGTTGGCCTTGTTGTTTTTTCTTTGGAGTGTTACCTTTGAAGTGGGTCGATGGGATTTTTCCTTTATTTTTCAATTAAGTTTTTCATAGAAGGTTGGAGGCCTTTCTTGTGAAGTTGGGTTGAATCTTTGGAATAGTTGAAGGATTTTCTTTGGATATTGAGGTTATGTTCAAAAGTGGCTTCCTGGAATATTAGGCCATATATTTTGAAGTGGCCTAGTGGAAGATTGAGTTGTATCTTTTGAAGAGACTCGATGGATTTTTTCCTTTGCATCAAGAGGATATTTCAAAATTTGTTGATGGCCAATCCTTTTTCAGGCCAGTTATTGGCAGAAAACGTAACTCCACTTATATGCTTTGTATTAACATGAGAGGCACATAAATACAAGAAGAATGATTTTTGGTATTCCTTAATGGATGACTCTTCCTATCACATACAGATATTCATATTTACATTGTTATTACAATAACACAATCCAAAGGATTACGTGTCTAACATCCCCCCCCCCCTTAATCTGAAGGGGTTTTTGTGAGTCCAATCATCATTCTAAAATTTTCAAATTTTTATCTTCCAAGTGATTTGGTGAAGATGTCCACAATTTTTGCATTTGTGGAACGATGTCTCACATGAATAGTCTTGGCCTCTACATGATATTTAATCAGGTGATACTTTGTGTTGATGTCTTGGACTCTACTTGATATCAAATTAGGTTATACTTTGTGTTGATACTTAGTTCGATCATGGAATATGGGATTATTGGTCAATTTGATTGCAAAAGTATTGTCAACTAGAAGAGGAGTAGAATTCATTTGTTTCTCTTGCAAACATTCAAGTATTTTTCCTAGACACACTTTCCTAAGCCACACAATATCCCTCATTGCTTCTGCAGCTACCACATATTCTTCCTCTATTCTGGAATATGATGGAACTGAATATTTGTGTGATCTCTAGGAGAAAGTTGTTGATCCAAGACTCATGAGATAGCATAAAGTTGACACTCCATTTTCCTTATCCCCAACAAGGTCCAAATCATAATATCTGATCAAGTTGAAGTCTGTTGGAATGTAATTCAATACTGAGAGGGGGGGTGAATCAATATTGATATGTTTAATCAATTTTTTAAATAATTATTTATTAAATTTATTGATCAACAAGAAACTTCAGTAAATAACATCATTGAGTATAAACTTAAATTACAAATTACAAGTTTGATATGAATATTGATTTAGAGTACCAACTCTAGGAGACAACAATCCCCTTGTTTAGGGCACCAACCCTAGGAAGCTCCAAATCCCTCTTTGTTTCAGGGCTCCAACCCTAGGAAACACCAACTCCCTTGTTTTAGGGCACCAACCCTAGGAAGCACCAACTCCCTTGTTTTAGGGAACCAACCCCAGGAAGCACCAACTCCCTGTATTTATACTTTTATTTAGTAAAGGATAATAATCCTTCGTTGTTCCTCCCTTCAACTCTCACTTCATAAGTATCTTCGTCTTTCTTCCTTGGACTCTGTACTTGCTTTTGATCTTCTGATGTAGATCACAGAGATGCTTTCCTTTCACCTTTTTTTCCTTCTTATATAATTTTCAAAATGTATAAGGTTGAACCATTGTGTCTTTTTGTATGAAACAATGCACCTCTTCACTTTAATTAATGTTTTATCTTATAAACTAATAAATTTTGTTATTGTGATTATTATTCATATATCAAAATTAAAAGTTCTTTTTANTGTTTGAATGTATCTACAAAAGATAATAAACAAACTAAAATTTAATGGACCATGTAATGATAAAGAAAAATTTCAAAAGGAACTCCATTATTTTTATTAAGGAAAATTGGATAATGGAGGGAGGTTGTTGTACCATTTATGACATCAGTCGACCACTTCGATCTTCAACTTTTTGGTTGACCACTTTGACCTTTGACTTAACCATAGACTTGACTTGTTCATCTAGTCGAACATTCACCTAGTCAATCCACCTCAAATACCCAATCAATTGACTTTTCTTTCACTGCAAAGAATATAATAACCCAATATTGTCACACTTGTTGTCTTCTTTGCTAATATAGGAGAACCTGAACTTCTATTCACTAACCTAAGGAATCAATGCCCATAGCCTCTCTACACCAATATAACTTCACAACACTCTAATTGGTTAAAGAGTTTTCTATGTTTTCCAAAGTGTCTACCTTCTCCAGTAGCGCCTTCTTGATTTCCACCATGTCTCTCATGAGATGGTATTGCACATTAATATTCTTCATCCTAGAATGGAATGATGGGTTCTTTGCCAAAAATATTACACTTTGAAGATTGCAATTTATCCTCATAGATTTTTTCTCAAACCCAATCCATGAACACAGTCGATGCATCCATACTTCTTGTTTACTTGCACGAGTGGCTTCCATGTATTTATCTTTTATTTTGAAAAAGTTACTACTTCCCATCTCTTACTCATCTAGTTGATTGTTCCATCAGACATGTTGAACACATATCCACTGGTTGCCCTTCGTCAATCCAGATCTCGAACCCAATCGACATCAACAAAGCCATGTACATTTACTTCCCTGCTAGTTTTAGGCTTCCCTTAGTAACAAATATCGTATTTGTTTGTGCCACGTGAGTACTTGAACACTCTATTGATAATACTCTATTGCTATTTTCTAGGTGTCGACATGTACATTCTCAATACTCCTACCACATGAGTGATGTCTAGTTGAGTGCAGACCATATCATACATTATACTACCAATAGAACTAACATAGAAAACACATTCCATGTCCTCTATCTCTTCCTGTGTCTTTGGAGACTATTCAACGATTAATTTTTCTCCCATAGGAATTGGTAACTTGACCGGTTTGTAATTCTGCATGTTAAAACACATCAATATTGTTTCATTGTACTTTATTTGATTTAAACAAATCTTTATGATTGCCTAATCTCTCTTGATTTCCATTCCCATAATGAAATTTGCAACACCAATATCCTTCATGTCGAACTTGAAAGATACTTGCATCTTCAACTCCTTTATAAGATCCATGTTTTTTCCGACCAGTAACATGTCGTCGACATACAATGCTACATATATGAAATGACTTCCTTTTTCCTTGGAATATACATAGTGATCAAACTTGCTTCTCATAAATCCAAAAATAAGGATGTATGTGTAAAATTTTTGGTACCACATCCTTGGTGATTGCTTTAGACCATAAATGGATATTTCTAGTTTGCACACACTCCCTTTCTTTCCCTTTACTGCAAATCCTTTAGGTTTTTTCATGTAAATTTATTCTTCCAAGTCCCCATGTAGCAACATTGTCTTCACATCCATTTTCTCTATCTCAAGATCAAATGTTGTAGCTAGAGACATTAGTACTCTAATGGAAGTTAATTTTGCAACAAGAGAGAAAATATCACCGAATTTGACTCCATCGACTTGGGAATACCCCTTCTCTACTAGTTGAGATTTGAATTTCTTGAATTGACCTGTTGTGTTCAAATTTTTATTGAACATCCACTTACTACCAATGGGTTTCCTTCCGTTAAGTAGTTTTACCAAATCTCATGTATCATTTACGTGTAAGGATTCCATTTCACCATTTATTCCACCATGGGATCCTTCTAGAGTTTACTCTCTGTCAAGTCAACTTCCTCCTTGACCGAATTGGGCCCATTGTCGGTAGTAGATAACACAAATGAAAAACAAAAATTGGGTGGAATTTACCTTTAAACTAGTTTCCTTACTTGTTCAAACCTCCTTATAATAGGAGTCGACTATTCCGCCTCTTCATTTGATTCAATCGACTCATCTAAATTGTGTTCTTTATTCCTTAGCTTAAACATCAATGTCTCTGATTATTTCTCCATTTGAGCCTCTTTAGTCCTAGAAATTCCTCCAAATTCCTTGAAGATCACATCTTGACTATAGATTGTTTTCCTCAACACTAGATCCCGTATCTTATATCCTTTCATTCCATCCTTGTAGTTTAGGAAAATACACTTGATTGCCTTATTGTTCAACTTGTTCCTCTTTTCCTTGGGAACATGCACAAATGCATCATAGTCAAAGACTATGAGATGTGAAAAAGAAGGATTCTTACCAAACCATACCTCATGTGGAGTCGAATTTACTAGCACCGATGAAGAATATCTATTTACCAATTTTTTTGTAGTGTCGAATTCCTTTGCCCATGATTCTTGTGCAAGCCTAACACCATTGAGCATGCTCCTTTCCTTTGCCCATGATTCTTGTGCAAGCCTAACACCATTGAGCATGCTCCTTTCCTTTTCCGTCAATGTCCTATTCATTATTTTAGCAACTCCATTTTGCCGCAGGGTATATGGTGTGGTATTTTGGTGTTATATGACACATTTATTGGAGAACTATTCAAAATCATTACCACATAACTCACCTCCATTGTCAATTCTTAGCACATTGATCTTATTATCTGTCTAGTTTTCCACAAGAGATTTAAACTCTTTGAATTTCTCAAAAAAACTATGATTTCTTCCTTAGGAAATATAGTCATTTCTTCTGGGACTATGAAGGAAACAAAATACAAATATACTCCTAGTGAAGGGACCGGTATAGGCCCAAAAACATCACTATGTATCAATTCCAGGATATCGTTTTCCTTTGTAGCTCCAGATGGGAATCTAACATGATTTTTTTTTTTTCTTCGTATATGCAATGTTCAAAAACATTGACTTCCAAATTGCAACTAGGAAAACCTTCGACCATACCTTTGTTGTGCATAACATGAAGTGATTTTTCCCTAATATATCCCATCCTCTGGTTCCATAACATGGTTGGGTCGACTTGTCCATTCAAGTTAGTTGGAATCGACCAAGTCGAGTCGAGATGAGTCATAGTCAAGCTGACTTCAGAAAGAACAATGTTGTTGCATATAGTCGAGTCAAAAATACCCAACAACTTATATAGGGTTACAATCTGAACTCCTTTCATTAAGACCATCACTTCCCTAACCATTTTTCATGTATCCTTATGAAATAAAGTGTGCACATCTGCATCACTCATTTTTCTAACAAATATCAAATTTCTTGCCAGACCCATAATATGTAGAACACTTAGAAGGGTTCTACTCCTCCCATGTTGTAGAATCCATCAAACTCTTCCTCATCCAACAATTTTGGTTATAGATTTTTCCCCCAACCTATCCTCCTTAATATATCTCATATTCACAGAACCATTCTGTGTGAGGTGTCATATAAAAATATGCACTTGAGTCGATGAAACAAATGTCATGATCCGACTGTGTATTGGTCAAATCCAAATACACATCTCCCCCTTTGTTTGGAGTAGTATTTCTCTCAGTTGAATGCTTCTCATCAGATATTGGAATGATCTTAGTCAATTTTTACTTTCAATCTCTCTTGTAATTCCCAACTTTACTGCATTTCTATCATCTTCTCATCAACTGAACCGGGGATTTAGATCTACCCTTTGACTTCAATTTTCTATCATAGAATTTAGCTTTACCTCTTTTAATCGGTTGACCTCTCAACATCAAGGAATCCTTGGTCGATCCTTCTATGCTCTTCCTCCTATTTCCTATGATAACAAAGATGAAACCATGTCTTCAAGCATTAATGTGGTTGAATTACTCCCAATAGCCACAAATAAGCTATCTCATGAATTTGGCAAAGAAAACAACAAACTTATAAATTTTTCCTCCTCAATGATTTTAATATCCACATAACATAACTAATTTATTACAGTATTGAATGCATTCAGGTACTCTGTTACTGATCTCCCATCACTCATCCTTAAAAGATACAATTTCTTCCAAAGAAACATCATGTTTACCAAGGGCTTTGACTGATACACGCTTCCCAACTTGTCCCACATTTTCTTTGTAGTGTCTTTTCCTAAGACATTAAAAATTATCAAATTTGAAAGATGGAGTTGAATCATACTCCTTTCCCTCCTCTTGATATTATCCCATTCTTCCTTCGACATACCCGTTGAATTTTTTTCGGGACTCACAAATACCAATTGTTCTCGATCTATAGGGATATATTCCATTTTAATCTTCCAAAGATAAAAATTCCAGCCATTAAAGTTTTCGATCTTTATCCTCAAATTACTTGTCATTCGTTTAAGAACAAATTAAAGATAATTGAATTACAACTCCCACTAGACCTAGGTTTAGCTCAAATCCAATATCTACTTAACCTTACTTTGATATAACTTGTATAGAGAAACAAAATGAGTTCTGATACAACTTGTAGAGAAAATAACACTCACACTAAGCCACCAGGAAAGAGAAGACATAATTAAAGTGAGATAATCAATGAAAAACACACATAGTACACAAAGATTTTACCCTAGAAACCCTTAACCAGGAAAACTAGAATTCCTTGAGTCTCTCCTACTCTCTTATTGTCTTATTCATTCAGAAAATAAAGAGTTACATGAATAACCTTGGTCTACACCTAAGACACAATCATCATCCTACTCTCTTGCTTTACACAAGAATAACCCTCCATCCAATTCGGCTTACATCTACATGACCAAGCTAATATTAGCAACATCAACTTATTGAAATTATAACAAGTCATATTTATAGGATTTACTACATGCAAAATCCTAATTCATGGTGCCTTAAAATGGTCACAGATCCACGAATATGATTGGTTGCAATCCTAGGAATCTCGAGATTCTGTTATAGTCGATTGCTAGTCAGATACTAGTCGACTACCCAGTCGACCTCTTGTCAGATGACCTTCGACCTGTCGATTGACCACTTCGACCTTCAAATTTCTGGTCAACCACTTCAACCTTCGAATTGACTTGTCCATCTAGTCAAACATTCACTTAGTCAATCCACCTTGACTAGCCAATCGGTTGATTGTTCTTTCACTGCAACAAATATAACAACCCAACATATTTGGTCCTACCAACTCTAGCCCAACCTCATTGCAAAGTCATAATGATGGTGTGAAATTGATGAAATTCACTGAATGTTAATGGGATATTATGTTTATATATACATAAGTTTTTCTCTGAGGATTACTAGGTTGTAAAATAGACTTATAGTAATCATAAATCTCATCATTATTCAAATATTATAAAAGTAATAATAATTAATAATTTATTTATTTATTTTTGTTTGTTAATTTGTGCGGGACCTGTTGGCTACGTGATTAACCTGTGGCTTGAGAAACCACGACTTAGGGGCATCTAAGCCGTCAAAATCACCCGGGGATCGCACCCGGCCTGAGCCACACCAACCCTTAACATGGTTGGATTTTTTGTCCCCGCAGGTTTCGAACCGGTGACTTTAACATCACGGAGTGGATTAACAACACACTCTGTCACCGACTGTCCTACACCTCGGGGACAATAATTAATAATTTATTAAATTAATATTAACAACTAAATAAATTAATATTAACAATTAAATTAATAATGGATAATAATAATTATTAAATTATAATTATAATAACAATTATAATTATTTTGAATTAAAATGATTTTAAAAAATTAATGAAGTAAAATTAAATAATCAATTATTAATATTTCAATTAATAAAGTAATTAAAGCATAATTAAAATTACCTTGCAAATATGACATTAAATCAACACATATTTGATGTTAATTTGATGCAAAGAAAAACATTTTTAATGATTTAAAAAAATGTTTTTAAGAAGATACAATGCAATGCAAAAAGGTCATTTTTTGATGCAACCACCACATTACTTCATCACATATTGATGCTAAATAGATGCAAAAATGTTTTTTTCAATATAACATCGATGCATAGATTGATTCATTTGGATGCTAAAATGAAGCAAACACCATGTATTTAACACAATGGAGATGCAAAAGTATTTTTTGAGGTTTTCTTGTATTATTTAATGACACAATGCAACACTATGCCAAAAAATTATGTTGATTTTCTTGTCCCTAAACCAATGCTCCAAGGAGTGCACATTAAACTACTTGACAAAAATATGATGCATAATCATTTCAAAAGGTGAGACACCCTATTGCATCACATTTTATGTCATGAAAACTTGATTTGTTTTGCTAGAGAATTGCAATCAGATGCAATGCTACAACTATATATTGCAGTGGTAGTTTGATAGAATGCCTATGTGAAAACCTATTCAATATGATATTTTGAATGCTCACATTGATGAGCTAATGAACAATGAGATAATAAGTTAATTTTGTTTATGAATGAATTTCAAAGTGGAAATTTTGGTTTAATTGAAAGTAGGCATGCTTAGCTCAGTTGCATCACTTGCTTGTAGACGTTTGTAAATTAAAATGAACTTAGGATGCATCGAGGCTTGGATTGAATCATTGTTATGATAAAATGACTCAAGCAACACATTTAACACAATGGAGACAAAAATGCATTTTTTTAGGTTTTCTTGTATTATTTAACAATGCAATGTGATGTTATGTTGAATACTTGCATCGATTTTCTTGTCCCTAACTCGATACTCCAAGGAGTGTGAATCAAACTACTTGACAAAAATATGATTCATAATTGATGTGAAAGGTGGTAGACCTTGTTGCAATGCATTTTATGCGATGAAAAAATGATTTTTTTGCTAGAGAATTGCACTGAGATGCGAAGCTAAATACAATGCTATAGTCCTATATTGTAATAGTGGTTTGATATAATGCATATGCAAAAACCTATTCAATATGATAATTTGAATGCTCATACAAATGAGATAATAGATAATAGATAACGAGATAATAATTTAATTATATTTATGAATGAAGTTTAAAATAGATTTTTTGGTTTAATTGAATGTAGGCATGCTTAGCTCAACAACATCGCTTTCTTGTAGACATTTGTGGATTCAAATGAACTTATAATGCATCGAGTTCAAAATGGTATTGAATATTTCCCCTTCAAAAGTTCCTTGCTTGCTTTGCTACATTACTTAAATTCTTGTATCAATGAAATTTACATATCCTTAGAGTTTAATTGGTTTCAATATATCAGTGTGCATTTTGAGTTGAATTTGGGTCGTTGAGGATAAGAACAACTCGATATTCATGAATGATGGTATGTTGTAGGCCAACAAGCCATTATGGAGATTTCTAAGTTTAGATGATATTCAAAGCATGTAATCCTTTTTATGATAAAGTTGGCCTTGTTGTTTTTTCTTTGGAGTGTTACCTTTGAAGTGGGTCGATGGGATTTTTCCTTTATTTTTCAATTAAGTTTTTCATAGAAGGTTGAAGGCCTTTCTTGTGAAGTTGGGTCGAATCTTTGGAATAGTTGAAGGATTTTCATTGGATATTGAGGTTATGTTCAAAAGGGGCTTCCTGGAATATTAGGCCATATATTTTGAAGTGGCCTAGTGGAAGATTGAGTTGTATATTTTGAAGAGACTCGATGGATTTTTTCCTTTGCATCAAGAGGATATTTCAAAAGTTGTTGATGGTCAATCCTTTTTCAGGCCAGTTATTGGCAGAAAACGTAACTCCACTTATATGCTTTATATTAACATGAGAAGTGCATAAATACAAGAAGAACGATTTTTGGTTTTCCTTAATGGATGACTCTTCCTATCACATACAAATATTCATATTTACATTGTTATTACAATAACGTAATCCAAAAAATTACGTGTCTAACATCCCCCCCCCCCCTTAATCTGAAGGGGTGTTTGTGAGTCCAATCATCATTCTAAACTTTTCAAATTTTTATCTTCCA
>JZKD02S0132400.1:10089-24005 GCA_000966675.3 Picea glauca
AGAAGTTCTGAGATTAATATATGAAGCTTGATTCAGACTCATGGTGTTCAAATACTTTCTATGTATGCATGATTGAATGTTATGCTCATGATTGTTTACTCTCTATTATGAATTTTCGTTGATGCGTGAATGTTTGATTTCATATTTAATGTCTAAAATCTGAAGAGAGGGACAGTAAGGAATGAGTTTCAATTGTTTCTCTATCTGAGCAGAGTTTTCTTGCAAGGAGTGCAATGAAATAGTTCGCAAGGAGTGCGTTGACAGGTTCAGAGATTCAATCTCTGCAAGCTCGGGAGATATAACCTTGTTCTCATTCTTCCAGAAGTGCAAGTTGAGCACAAGAGACGTGCATGGAGTGTGCAGGCTAAGCGAAGTCTCAGGGTTACAACCTGAGTGAAACTATTGAAAGATTGTTGTCGCGGAGAGTGCGCAGAGTCGAAGAATTCAGATACTCGGAAGTATTTTAAAAATTTCCACAAGGAGTGCAAGAAGGATTATTTTTGAAAAATCTAGGTTGTCGTAAAAGATCATAAGATTTAGTGCCTTGAAGTGTCGAAACGAAGTGCAATGACATTGTTTGCTGGTGGATAAGTTTCACGACGGAACACTTTGCTCATTTCGCAAAAATCGTCAAGAAGGAATTTGATGGTCGAAATTCTCCATGGAGAGTTGGCGAAGTCCCGAGGACCGTCAGATCTTACAGAGGAGCAAGAAGGTTACAGTGAGTGCTTTTCTAAGTGCCAGCTCAGTATAAATTAGACAATAGGATTGAGCCAACAGGGGTCATTGGATCACTCATGAAATCATATTTCGGGGTTTTGTGAGTTGGAGGATCGAAACCTTTGCATCAAGACTCGCGAAGTCGCGAGGTGTGAAGTCCTAAAAATTAGTGAGAGAATCTGAGTCGTCCGATTGGAAGGACACGTGTCGCGAGATCACCCTTATCGGGGATTCAGACATCGGAGGTCGGAAAGAGGAGTCCTTCAACTTCGCGAGTAGCAAAGCCATGAGAGAATCACAGTCATTCGTTAGGAGGAGGACAGGTGGCAGAGATCCAAGGATCTCGCGAACTCGGAGGTTCACAGGGTGAGAGCCCAGGAATTGGGTGCTCCAAGTCGTGAGTGGCAAAGTCGCGAAATCTCGAGGAGTGTGGATAGTCGTCGGATCTAGAAAACAAGAGGACCATTGGATCAAGAACCCCATTTCATTTTGTGTGTTCAGGGGTTCGGAGGTTGAAAGGAGTTACTCTCAATTGCAAAAGTCGCGAAGTGCTGAGAGCTGAGGTACGGAGGAAACACATGGCAGAACAACAAGATGGGCCCGGGAAGTAGACCGACAGACACACATCACACATTTGGAGGAGTCAACACCTTGTTGACCTCTCATGTTTCGGGACCTTGGGAGATAAGGGAACAAAAGTTTGAGCCTTCGATTCGCGAAGTCGCGAGTAGCGAGAACGAGAGGAGAAAAGTCAATATCGCCTCTAAGGGGTTTAGGAAAGAAAGGTGCCAAGGTTGGACCTTTGAACTCACGAAGGTGCGAGAGGTGAGAAGTGCTAGTGCTTAGCCTAGCCGGTAGTCATGCAAGAAGGGAACTGATAGAAGAAAGGGCTATACCCATTTCGCGATCTCAGGTATCACAGATTTGAGAAGGAAGATTCGGGAGTAACGACTCACGAACTCCCGAAATTGCGATATTTGAAAAGGACCTGTGGATATATCAATAATTTGCATATTCTAGTGGGAATCGAAAGAGCTGATCCGACTCAAGGGCATATAGAACAATCCTAAGACCAAATCTCGTCTTGAGGGCCGATAGGTCTGCGTCAAAATGTTTCTTCACCAACTCTATCTAGAATGTCTAAGTTGTCCCTATATTGCTATGATGATCACACTTTGTTCTATTGTTGTTTCCTTAACTACTGCTACCACCTCATTAAAAATTTCTATGTGTCGAACTCACATGATCTTACTGTTGCACCAAAACTTTGACCAACTCTATCATGTCTCTACATAATGCTATCCTTAAGTCGTACACTGATTGGCTGATCAATCCGACTATCGTGTCCATTTCTTGAAATATGCATCTCCATGCCTGAACTTAGTCTTTTATGTTCGCATCTCACTCACTCCATCCAAATACAAAAACTAATGCAAGTGTCCACCCTTTCCTCACAATGGCTTTCATCATTTAATATTCGTCAAAGATATCCTCCACAATGTCTAAGTGTTGCACTTCATACCTACTGGTGCATTTGTACTTTGACCCCCTTATCATGATGGGTGAAATCACGAAGGTGGGTAACACTTTCATGACAATCGGATCTCGAAAATTTTGAAAATCATTTTTTCAGCCGAACTAATATTATTTTTCAGCCGAAACTTATTGTTTTCGGCCGAAACGTGAAATGTCAAATAGAACGGTGTAGTAACTGCACCCTTGATTTGCGTGTATGAGTTTAGTCAGACGGATATTTTCCATCCGACAATATGTTTTCGGCTGAAAGATAAGTTATATATCAACCACACATCAAATTTGTTACGTTTTCAAACTTTGTTGTCATTTTCGAGCGTCCGTGAGCATCTGTGAGCATGAGCGTGAGCTTTTTTGAGCGTCTGTGAGCGTGAGTGTGAGCATTTCTAAGGGTTTCTGAGTGTGAGAGTGAACGTGAGGTTGTGATGGCGCAGGTCGTGTAGATGGGTGTTTCTAAGCATGGGGTTTGTGAGCGTGAGGTCTGTGAGCGCAAAGGTCGTGTTGGGGGTTAGCATCGTTGGCGTGCCAATCTCCAGGTAAATCTATCCCCTGTATTGTTATGTAGTATTTAGTTTAAGTTTTAATTTTTTTTTATGTATTGTTAAAGTTTAATATTAATTTTCAATTTATAATTAAAATTTATTTTCTTTGCCCCTTTTACACGGTAATTAAAATGCGAGTTACACCCAGTAATGGAATTCATGAAAATCTTTATTTGTTATTTTTTAATATATGAAAAAATAAATAAGAGTCAATCGGGACTCTGTATATGTTTCTTTTTTATATTTTATGAGTATATTTGTTTGAAATTAGAGGAAAAATTGTTGAATCTGTATATTGGAATGGTTTTTGTTTTTTTTTATAATCCTAGTATTCTTCTATGAATTTTCAGCAAGTTGAATTCATTTCTACATTCAAAAATACAATTTAAACAAAAAAACTTATAATTTCTTGAAAATTTATATTGCTTGATTTCGAAAAAAAAACAAAAACCTAAAACAATTAAATAACAACCAATTTATATGAAAAATATGATCCAGTTACGAACCTAATTTGTTAGGGACTACATTGTTTTGAGACAAAAACTGTTATAGACTGAAGGGCTACACTAATAATGGGCTAATAGCCTAATAGTAGGTTTATCATAATAACATCATAGAAAGTCATCAAAAGTTATAGCAGATTGGAGAACATAAGTAAATAATCTGAACTGTAACTGAAAATTCTATATAATCTACTATCAATCGAGGCTCGGATATCATTGATGTGAGCCATCTAGAATTGTGCTATAATAATTTATTAATTTATAACTGAAATCAGAAAAAAAATAAAAAACTAAAAATCCTAGAACTAGATCTGAAATCTAGAAACTAAAGCAAACCAAAAATCTAAAACTAACAAGGCACGTAATATCTTCATAATATTTAGGAGTACTGACATCAAACATATGAAAAATAGTAACAACAATTAAATACCAGAGGATTTGGCCATAATTGAACACGGATTTTGGGAAATCCCCTTGACGCATCGACATTCCCAAGTCACCCACTTTCCCAACTACTACAACTCTTGGGTTTTGGAGCAACCCCAAGTTCCATCTCCTTGAGGACTTGGGAAAGGGTCTTTGCTCCCTTCTAGTTGAAGACCTTATATCCTCCCCACCTCAATTCACTGTCTTCACAAACAACATCCATAAAATTTGTGATCTTTAACTCTCCGCTCGAACTCGTGCCCCCGAAGTAACTAAGTCTGCAGGAAACCCAAATTTTTATTCCAAGTGCAAACCCCAAGTTTTGCTCCAAGTGGAAACCCCAAGTTTCATTCCTAGTGGAAACCCCAAGTTTTTTCAAAGTGGAAACCCCAAGTTTCCAACTCACACTGCAAGCATCTGCAACATATGAAACCATCCACACTTCCCTGCCCAAAGTTGTGTGTGACCAATCTGTCTGCTACATTGGAAAGACATTACT
Organism: Picea glauca; assembly: GCA_000966675.3. Taxonomy (NCBI): domain Eukaryota; kingdom Viridiplantae; phylum Streptophyta; class Pinopsida; order Pinales; family Pinaceae; genus Picea; species Picea glauca. Next base: position 14,313 of record JZKD02S0132400.1, read on the forward strand.
TTCCCAACTCTATATGGAATGTCTAAGTTGTCCCTATCCTACTATGATGTTCACACTTTGTTCTATTGTTGTTGCCTCAACTGTTGCTACAACCTCATGAAAAATGTCTAATTGTTGAACTCACATGATCTTATTGTTGCACCCAAACTTTGACCAACTCTATCATGTCTCTACACAATCCTATCCTCGAGTCGTGCACCGGTTGGGTGATCAATCCAATTGTCGTGTCCATTTCTTGAAATATGCATCTCCATGCCTAAACATAGTCTTTTATGTTCACATCTCTCTCACTCCATCCAAATCCAAATACTAATGCAAGTGTCCACCTTTTCCTCACAGTGCATTTCATCATTTAATCTTCATCAAGGATATCCTCCACAATGTCTAAGTTTTGGACTTCATACCTACTGGTGCATCTCTACTTTGACCCCCTTATCATGCTATTATTCTTGCCCAATTCCTGAACTAGTTGAATGGTCAGTCCAACCGTAACATTCCCTGAGTCCATACACATTCATGCACAAATTGGTCACTTCCTTCGGAAATTCATCCCATCCTCACAACAACCTCAAACCTGAAGACAAGGTCACCCCTCACTTTGCTACACTATGAAGTCGCCCAGAAAAAAAGCCATCCATGGAAACTTGAATCTGTTGTCTGCCTCATGGAAAAGTTAGCCAATATTCTACACACATTTTTCATTTCATACAAGTTTGTTTAGAGTAAATGGAAATCTTCATGCATCTTATCTCTGCACATCCAACCAACTCTTCCCTTGTCCCTTAAACTACAATTAGGTCCAAAAGTGTGGCTTCCTTGTCCAAACTCTCCCCATCTTCATCTGCGTCTTCAGATATGAAACATCCCATATGCTCCAAGAGATGCACATCCAAATTGTCTTTGGCCCACTACTTTATCACTTGGCCATGCTCTTATGTCTACCTATATATGGCTAGGAATAATAAGGCTTCACCCTCAACCATATTTCCCAAGATCAGAGAAAAACGCATGTCCAAGTAATCTCTTCATGTTACGATCTTCATTTCCACACAATCCTCCGAACCAAAGCAAGTCCTCAACTTACCTCCTATCATTGAGTCACCTCTCTCCAACTCAACATGTGTGATGAGTGTGGCCAACACACTTACACTCTTCAAATATCCTAAAGAATTTTCCAAAGTGCTCCAAGTAGAATGATTCACCTCAAATAACTTCCATGCCTTAGGCACATTTGATCCAATACTCTTTCCAACCTCAACCAATGACCCGAACATATATCTGAGTCATGACATAATCATCCACAAGTCGCCAATGTGTGCAAAATGGTGAACAAGAACCATATGATCTTAACGTAGCAGCTGTCGTAGTGGAGTTGATGGAGAAGAGATTTCCTGGTTTGAATCCCCCTTGGGATATGGAGGGGACACTGCAGTGTCTTTGTATTATATTATGCAGATAATAATACAGGAAGGCTATGTAACGGGCATAGAGGAAGACCTCTGCGGCACATACAGAAGTCAAGTAACTTGCAAAACCTGCGGCGCTCGCTCCGATCGGGTTGACGATGATATAATGGTTACATTCTGGGTTGACAAAGGAGAAGATTTTGACCTTCTCTACTACCTCACAGAAGGTAAATTCGAAGATAAAGATATGGCTGACAATAGCGCCAGGTTTTTGACAGCACATCATCTGTTCAACTTTACAGAAAGACTTAGCACATTTAAAGCCCAGATAACACATAACAGTAGAATTCTGCAAGATTCATGTGATAAGGTCTACAATGTAAGGTGTCGAACTACCATTTGCGGTTTTCCACGTACTTTGATTTTGGATCTTCGTGACGTTTTCCGGTGGGAAGGGATGATGTTGCATCTCGAATTTTTGGATCTCAGTCAACAGATGGAACCACAACGTAGTAGTGGGGCTAGGAATTGTAAATATAAACTGGTAGTAGTTGAGGCTGCAGTCTTTAATGGAAAGCATGCTATCACATACGTAAGAGCTTCAAAGTATGTGAACCGAAATGGTATTGATATGGAGAACATTTGGTACGAAATTAACGACCATCAGATCAAATTAGTACTGTTTACAGCGCTGTTCAAACGAACAGACGTCTCCTTTACACTAATCTATGAGCAAATGAACTCCTAAACAATTTCTTAGTTGTGAAAATCATATTTCTCATTGGATATCGTTATTTTGACATGGAAAAATGATCTAAGTTGTGAAAATCATATTTCTCATTCGATATCTGGTTATTTTGAAATGGCAAAACTTATCTACTTATTGGACCTCTACATTGGAAAGACTTATCTTCCCTAACTCTAAGTTGTCTCTATCCTGCTATGATGATCACACTTTGTTATGTTGTTGCTTCCTCAATTGCTGCTACAACCTCATGAAAAATGCCTAATTGTTGAACTCTTGTGTCTTATTGTTGTGCCCATACTTTGACCAACTTTGTCATGTATTTCCACAATGCTAGCCTCAAGTCCTGCACCTGTTGGGTTGTCGCGTCTAGTTCTTGAAATATGCATCTCCATGCCCAAACTTAGTCTTTTATGTTCGCATCTCTCTCACTCCATCCAACTCCAGAGATTAAGGAAAGTGTCCACCCTTTCCTCACTATTGTTGTTATCATCTAATCTTCATGAACGAGATCCTACACAATGTCTAAGTGTTACACTTCGAACCCACTCGTGCATCTGTACTTTGACCCCCTTATCATGCTATTGTTCTCACCCAAGTCATGAACTAGTTGAATGGTCAGTCCAACCGTCACACTCCTTAAGTCTACACACCTTCATGAAAAAAATGGTCAATTCCTTCTGCAATTCATCCCATACCAAAGGTGAAAAAACACCACCCAAATCACTTGGTCTGGATTATTCCCATTAAGGTTGACTACCAACAATTCTTGGTTGACTTCTTTACTAACTCCATCCATCTCCTAGAATGAATTTGCCTTACTTTGCTATTTTTCTTTTCCTGGAGATGTCTTTGCCTTTACCCACTTGTAGATGCGTCCTCCTTGAATAAATCTTGAGCTACTTGCTGAAGCTCTAGGAAATGTGTGCCCCATCTCTTTGGTGTGTCCTCCTATTGTCCAAACCCCACAAATGTTGCACCCATACTCCTTGGGTGTTCCCATCTCACTCAAGCCCTTCTCCATTCTTAGAAAACCCTTATCCAAGCTTTTCTCAGTCCTTACAAGAGTGCGCCATTCTCCTAGAATGCACCCTTCTCCCTTAGAATGTGCCCTTGATGTTAGAATGTGCCCCTTGCTTCAGTATGTATTCCCTAGAAGGAATTCCTTGCAAAACTAATTTCTCTTCTTGGCTCCTTCTAACAAAATTGTTGCAATGCGTCATAATTTGATAAAGAGAAACATGAGCACTACATTTTTTGCACCATTGTAGGGTATGCGCAAACCTATAAGGTCTGAAGATTTTTTCTCACATATTTAAAAAATAGCTAAGCAATTCTCTAAAAAGTGGATCATTTTAGGGATGAAAATTTATCTTAAAGTGTAGAAACCTTGACTAAACTTACTAGTCTCTAACATGCAAACTATAAAATGTTTGGCTATTGTATAAATATTAAAATTTATAAGTATTTTATATAGTTTCTTTACAATTCTCACAATTTTTAACTTAAAATAATGTTATTCTATAGAATTTGGGTGAATAATTTTTAGAAAAAAAGGAAATTTGTAAATTTGTGAGCGGAAAAATTATGGAAAAATAATCATGGGCGAAATTTAACCCCTAAAATGTTTTGTTCTCTAAAAGCACTGAGATTTTGAATAGGGATTTGTGTTGGCTTTAAGGTTATACCAATGGATCTTATGAGATATAATATTTATATACTAATGGCTCTTCTGAGATATGATATTTCTATGCAAGATAAACAAATATATTAAAATCCAATGTTCAAACCCTAACAATTGTTTTGAATAAAAATTTATATAAATAGTTAATTAAATTCTAGAATCATACCTCTTTCTCGAATGGTTGTAGATGATTATTCTCCTCAGTGCTTAGTTCCAAGCTTGCTTCAAAACATTTCTCCTAAGTTCAACTCCAATTATTATCTTGCCAATTTAGTGAAAACTTATTGGTTGACCTTCCTACCATATCCTAAGGGCATTATTCTTCCCTTGAACCCCAAGCTACAATGGTTGTATGAAGGTGTGTACAAAATAACAATAGTGAAAAGGTTTTTCCTCTTCACCAATAGAATGTGTAGATATTCAATGAGATATGGAGTCCTCATTCCCAAACCAAACATTATCACAACCATTGAGCATTAGAAAGAATAAGGTGCCTTCCATGAACACCTCCCTCCCATCTTATAGTACTTGTGCAAAATGTCACAAGCCTTTTCATGCAAAATTCTTAATTATTGATTCACTAATATGATTATTTTTCATCCCACCATATCTCTTTCATGCATAATTTCAATTTCTAACTAACTTAACTACATGTTATTCACCCAACTCCCAACTATATTTTCTATTTTTACTCATTCATGTTTTTTAACTCATTTAGTGTGTATGAACATGGTAATTCACTTTTAAATAAAAAAAAATTATAATAATAAGAGATGAATAAATTGTATTAATGCATTTCTCTAGTGTTTAACTTTCATTTCAAACCTGGCCAATAAATCAATCTAATTTATCTATAAACATAACTTCTAATTAAATGAGTGAAATTATATCTATACTAATAATACTTTCATGAGTGCACTTATTTAAAATATTATTCTGAATGATATGTACATCAAAGATGTTAGATATGTGTAATATTCTTTTCACGACTAGATCTATTTTCTATGTTTCGTCGAGCACAAGGGAGGTTAGAGGGGGGAGATACTTCCCATTTTGTTGCAGGAGCATCACTCCTACTGAGAAGCGTGTCAACAACCAGTGCCACAACGTACATGGAGGGAGAAAATCCTGAGGATAATAAGGGAGGTTAGAGGAGGTAGATACTCCCCATTTTGATGCAGGAGCATCACTCCTACTGAGAAGCGTGTCAGCAACCAACGCCACAACCTACATGGTGGGAGAAAATCACGAGGATAGAGAAGCACCAACCTTCTCATTTTGGGTTTAAATCTCAAAGTTAATGTAATTAATGTTGTAAAGGCTCGAGAAGGGTAGAGTCATTGTATTTGTACAAGTTGTATGTAAGTCTCCTTTAATGGATGAGAGGAAAATGACCTTTGATATGATTCATATGAGTTGTAAATTAACTGTAATTTAATATATTAGGTGGAGGAAGGCTCGAGAAGCCCCTCTTTTGTAAAAAAATCAATGTATTGAAATTATAATGCATGAGAATAACATGGAATACATGAGAAGAGAATAAGAAGAGATATAGCGTTCAAGAGAGGACAATTCTTGAGAGGAGTGGAGAGAAGAACTGAGACTATGTTGCAATCTAGTCTTGTAAGCATTGTAAAAAACATTCAAATTTAATAAAAAAAAGAAGATTTCCCTGCATATGAATCCCTATGTGTGCTATCTGTGGATGACTGTTTATTTTATCGTTTTTTACTGTGCATGTTTATGAATGACATGAGTATATAAATGTTCCCTTTGCACGATTAGATAAAATTCCCTATCTATGTGAATTTTTTAGTGTTTTGAACTCTCGAGGTAGTGTAAGGACTGCACACCAGAGTTAGTGATAACTCTGAGAAGCCAGCACAAGGAGCACACAAGAACTTAGTCAAGATTTATGGGAGGATCGCACTAGGTGGGTACACCGACTTCAATGGTTTTTTAAGATCATGATATATATTATAAGTTTACATAGAGCAAGCGCAAGGAGTGCGCCTACACTCATAGTAGTGTAAAAGCTCAAAGGGTAAACCAGTGAAAGGAGTGCACAGTGCCCACGCAAGGAGTGCATAGGAAAAAACATTACAAGTTTAGAAGCTCATGAGAGATAATGTAAGTTTACGCAGAGAGAATGCAAGGAGTGTGCCTATACTCACATCAGTATAAAATCTCATAGGGGAGACCAGTGCAAAGAGTGCACATAGTCGACACTTCTTTAAGTGTTGATAAATATCAGACGAGAGATATTTCAAGGACTGTGCAGGTGACTTCTTTTAAGTCCCAAGTTCAGCAGGTAATCGCAAGGTGTGCGCCAGAGTTTGATTCATCTAAGTGAAAAATCTCAAGGAGGAATAGCTGAAGAGAAACGCGGTACTATGAGTCTACTAAAATTTATTTGTCTTTGATCATATTTTATCTCTAAGTTTTATCTTCCAAAAATGTCCTTTGCTTCCTTTTAGGACAACCAATTGTTTGGTTACTTTCTACTGATAATATTTGTGGTTAAGTGTCCTTTTGAGGTTCCCTTGCAAGTGTTTTTCATACCAATGATTATCACATAAAATAAAACTCAAAACACATAACACTCCTCACAATATTTACAACTCTAAATGATTTTCTAATACTTCTAAGCATGCATGAAATTGACACATATGTTTTTGGTCAATATGACCCTGGAAAAACCCCCACGGGGAAAGCCATTTTGGAGTAGATGTATATTTTTGGAGTTCTCAAGGCATAAATACAACAAGGAAAACTACAACAAGTGAACCTGGTGCAACAGCAACCAATCTTGGATTCTTTGCAGTCCCTTGTTCATTTGTCTATTATCCCATGAATGAAGGTGCCATTAACATTGGTGTTCCCTTCTTTCCTTTATAAGCCCTTAGCCTCTTTACTTTTCTATTTTTCTTTTCCTTGAGATGCCTTTTTCTTTACCCACTTTTATATGTGTCCGCCTTGAATAAATCTTGAGCTATTTGGTGAATCTCTAGGAAATGTTTTCCCCGTCTCTTTGGTGCATCCTCCTATTTTCCAAACCCAAAAAATGGTGAACTGTACTCGTTGGGTGTTCCCATCTCACTCAAACCCTTCTCCATGCTTAGAAAACCCTTCTCCAAGATTTTCTCACTCCTTACAAGAGTGTGCCTTCTCCTAGAATGCACCCTTCTCCCTTAGAATGTGCCCTTGATGTTAGAATGTGCCGCTTGCTTCAGTATGTATTCCCAACTCCATGGAAGCACTCTTCTCTTCAATCCTTGCACCCTCAAGCTCAAGTGGGTAATAAATTCTCCCTTGTATGCCTCGTCCTCTCAAGAATGTGCCCAAGTGCTCCAAACCCTCATCCTATCTTTTCATCACTTCCTTCTCCTCACCCAAGTCTCTCAAGTGAGGAAGTGAAAAATTAGTCTCTTCATTATCCTTTTGCCTCCTTTGTCCTTCTTTGGAAAAACCCTAAAAGATCAATGGCCTGGATCCAATCTAGCCAAGTCTAATCAATGGGTGAGATTTAATCCAAAAATATCACTTAGGAAACCCGCTTTCCTTAGTTTTCTTTATGTTCTCTAACTCACTGACAAAGTGCATTAAATTTCACTTTAATGACTTAAGTGACATATTTCACTTTTGACTTAAATCTCCTAAGTCAAAGTGAAATTAGAACATAAAGTAAAGTATTAAAGGGAATAGTCTCCCCCTTTGTGTTTAGAGACTAAAAAACACAAGGGGACCACTTTCCAACGTACCCAAATCTAAACACTCCCTCTTACCAAGAAAATTTCTCTTCACCACCAATCTCATCCCAATAGTGGACATGGTTTCCTACTCAAAACTACTCAGAGAGTATGGTTGTACCCTGATCATCAAAAGTAGTCTTTGAAACATATCTTCTCAACCTATGTGATCTATATATAGAAGTGCATCTCCACCTATCCAAGATCATCTAGATCTTGGTATCATTCTAAAGATCTCAACCTTGGTCTCCCACCAAGGATTTTTACCTCTTGGCATATTGCCAATGGTACATACTCTTGGAATATCACCAAGAGTCATTTTCTTTTCATCTCACCAAGAGTCTCCCCCTATTAGCATCTCACCAAGAGTATCTGGATCTAGACATCTTACCAAGATCCTCAACTTGGCCTGTCAAGAAGTGACTTACACCCGAAGCAGATCCTAAATATGAATTGCTTGTCTCTATAGCCAAGTCAGGATCAAACATTTTTGGTTACCTTCTCCTCCTACTCATCAATGTTTGATTCTTTGAAGCCCCTGCACCAACCCTCCATCTCAAAAAATATGAAATCAAAGTTGTCCAGGGTGGACGAGTCACCCCTAAAGATGGTGTCCTCGAAACCTGAATTTGAGGTCCCTCTGAATCACTACTGAGTCAATAGGTCCTCCTCAAATCTGTCTCCCCACCTGATGCTAGAAGGTGTAACAACTAACAAACTGATGAATGCACACTCTGTCCCATACTGAGTGATGAACTCAACCTCATATGTTGTCGTTGCAGTATCATCCTGCTTCTTTTTCTTCTTCTTCTTGGGACATTGTCTTGCATAGTTACCCATCTCTCCACAATAAAAGAATTTCACTATTCTCATGTCTATCTCTTTCTTACTTCCACTTTAATGTGGTTTGGCCCCTCCCTTGGGACCCTGTCTAGCACCTCTATCATTCTTCTTCTTCCTCTTAGTCCACAAATCAAGGTCCTCATCACCCTGGGAAATTTGTTGTTGTACCAAAGACTCTGAGATGCATATCATCTCATCCTATACGAAATCATCCCAAAGTATTTACCAAGTAGTCATAACCTCTTGGGAAAATATTCTTTTAACAAATGAACCCCATGCTTTGGTAAATCTATTTAAATTTGTCCTGACCATAAAGTTTGGTTCCATTATCTCTCGAATGACTGCAAGATCATCTCTGATATAAGTGAATATGCCAAGGAATGATGTAACTAACTCGAAATCGAGCATCTGATTGCTCCTAAGCTTTTCCTGCATGTTCCATCTTTCGGTTCTTGTTTTGACTCTGCTAAAGCTTGCATAAATACTCCCACATCTCGAATTCATTGTCTTTACCAGTCAAATGTGGAATGATGTGGGCTCTCACCCCATCACAAATAGTCATTTTTACCTTGTTGTTCCACTTCCTGAACTCTTCCACCAACACGAGAGAAGTTACAAGAGGAACAACAACGGAAGCATGAACTATATCCCATAGTTCAAGGTCCTCTAAGGTGAAATGGATCATGGTCTTAAAAAGGGACCAAGTGCTATCTTTGTCTCGCCTATGCTAAAATTGCACAAGAACACTACCTCAGTCCTGCCAACACAGGTGTGAAAAGAGGTAGTAGAACTACAACCTCACTCCTGGAAAAACATGTGTGTTAAGAGGTTTTCCAAAATTAGCCTCACTCTTGTCCATGCCAAAATTTCTAAAATGACATGAGAAATGTTTTGAAATTGAAAGTAGTCAATACCATAATGTGTGATGTTAACTTTCACCATTGCTAAAATGTAGTTGTGGTAGCCGTTGGAAAGAAAGAAGACGTCCTTTCCTGATTAGGTCTCCATCCTCGAGAGGTGGGTAGAGTTGCTCAGAATTTACACAACGAGTACTTAATGTAATGATCAGAGGCAGTGCCCATGGAAGATTGTACTTCCGAAACAACTAAAGGTTGAGTGTGAAGTGAAATTGGGAAAAATTATGATTGTGGCAATTGGATTTCTCTCTTCACAAGCTAAAAAAAATTATATCTCAAAACAAAAGGTGATGGTTATGAAATATTTTGATTAAGAAAATGATTGAGGAAAAATGCATTACTTCATCAT
>JZKD02S0132411.1:15047-42603 GCA_000966675.3 Picea glauca
TTGCGGTGAATGAAACTGCTTCCTCCTTGTCAGATAAGAACTTGGCTCCACAAGTTGACCTTCTCCTCTTGTGAGTTTCAACCTTGTGAGCATCAGAAACAAAACTTGCAAACATCCAAGTCTTCAAAATGAGTGCTCTGATACCAACTTGATCTAAAAATGAAGAAGACTTGAAAAACTTGAATAATTATTCCAAGTGAAATGTTATGTGTTTAAAGCAACAGGATCAATTTGCAACACATAAATTAAGGATTACTTATGAAAAATACACATAGACAGTAGCATAAATATTGAACAGCAGACATAAAACACAACAATTGATAAAGGATTTCACCCCTCTTATGGGCTACATCTCCTGGTCCATCTTCCAATGGATCATTATTATTAATTTCTCAAAAAATTGCTCAAAAACGTGTCTTACAATGCTCAAACTGACAAACCGACTGCTCCAATGGCTTCCCAGCGTCCCAAAACCCTTGTCTGGGCTCTTTCGGCACCTCAATCGGTCGAAAAATGAAGAAGTTAGCCTCTTGGAAGTCTCCCTCTTCAACTTTGTTGTCTCTGGTTCTACAATTCGTACCCTTCTTTAACAAACCTGGCTCACACGCTCTTTTAAGCGTAAAAACTCAGTCCCGTATGCAACCGCGCACCAGTACAAACTGTAGGATGGTTAAGGTGCCTCAAGCCCTTAACCACCTCGACACTTGGGCGTATGGTATGTGACCTCACGCGTTTGATAAAAGGTGGTTATGTAGTTACACAACTGTGTAACTCACCCCCGTGCTCCAGCCACGGGTCCTATGCAAAGTAAAAAAATCGTGGGCCAAACCCCACAAAAATGTTACAACCGCGCACACAAACTATGGGTTATAGTTTTAAAAACCCCGCGCAAATGTATTAACACATTTTATAATAGGCCACGGGCTATATAGTTTACCCCGCACGTGATTTGTTAACGCCGCTCCATATACCATATAGTCACATTGTTTTACAATGGAACCATGGGTCAGGGCTAAGCCCCGGCCCACCCCCCTTTCCAATTAAAACAACACACCAATTCAAATATATGTGCGTTGAGTTCTATAACAAGGAACATCGGCGGGAGAGTTGGTTATTGGAATTTGTTAAGGTATTATGTGGAGGAGTGTTCCGAGGGTCAAACCTCATGGCCTCCAACATTTTACATATAAACTCCTTAGCCAACCAGTGAGCGACACATGGCGCCCTTGGATTGGGCCACGTGTCCTCCTATTATAGGCCACCCAATGACACGTGTCAACATCCGACTTGCCCAAAATCAACTAATGAAAATGTGCCATGTCATTCAACTACCACATCATCAGATGGTACGGCCCTGCCATGTCACCGTATGGACTGTACGGACAGGTACAGTCAGCATCCAAAAATTTTACCTGTTTGCCTTGGTGAACAAATCACGATATCTTCTCCATACGGACTCCGTTTGAGAAAGTAAATATACCACCGGAATCAGGAAGACGAGACGGACACAATGGCACTATTTTTGTCGAATTCCAAGCACTTTGAAAATTGAGCAAAATTTGATCCCCTGATCAACCACAAGGATGATATTTATGTAGAGGAGTATGGGTCTAGCATGGGAACTAAAAGCAATGATGAAGACTAAACATTGATGGAGTAGAAGTATAGCTCATTTTCATTGGCATCACTCCCTCTTCTCTAGGGTAAGCAATGATAGTCAATTATTTTCTAATCTTCTAGAATGAACCCAAGAGGTTGTTATGAGCATGAGGTTAACAAATGGATCATTATAACCGACATTACTTTGAAGAACAAATTCACTACCTAGACATGTGGTCATTTTTTGTTACATTGTCTATAATCTAGGAGGGAAGCTCCTGTCCAAGAAACCATGACGATGTAGGGATCCACATATATTTAAGTGGCTATTGGGAATAAAGAAGTTAGCATTTATCATTTCACCAAGTAAAATAAGTCCAAATATGGTGCATAAGTATATGTGGAAGTATGTGAGACAAAAGAAGAGTATAACCGTTGGGAATGGTCAAGACTCCAAAATCATGTGCCCTATGTATATTATTAATATAATATCATGTTTATGTTTATAAAAGGACAATTGTCTTTGTTAAAAATAAAAACACTAACAATAAGCCAACATCCCTCTTCATGATTGGGTTTGGTTTTGGGGTATATGTGGGTTTGTTCCAATGGCCTCCAGTTCTAGTTTTAATAAACTACTACTCTTGTTCTCTTTGCACTATGCGTTTGCAGTGTATGAGTGGATGTCATTGGCATGAATAATGGATGAAATAAATCCTCACATAGTGATCTTCCCATCGATGGAAATGGGGAATCTCACCTCTCTCTTTGATTTTACTAAGCTATTGGAATGCCACCATGGTTTCTCTATAACTTTCATCATTTCCATATTCATGGCTACTTCTCAAAGTGCTTACATAGTCTTTGGGTAATTTAGAAATGGGAAAGTCCAAAGGATTGGTTAAAAAAATTCTGAATAATTTGTTCAATGATGCTTCCAATCATATAAGTGCTTTAATCACCGACACATTCAACACTACGATGCTCAATGTTAGCACTAAATTGTAGATACCAATTGATGTTATTTGTAACATTGGATTTTCCTCAAATAAGTTTTTCATTCTCTAACATTCAATAATAGATGTTGATATGAAGGAATCTTTGATGGATTTGGAGGTCCTAGTCAAGGTAATCGAAGCTCCATCCATTCCTACCTAGGATTTATTGAATATAATGTAGGACAAGTGTCACTAGCTCTATCATCATTTCCTTTGCATTTTATATCTTTTGTTCAAAGCATACAAAATTTTGGTTAATAAATTTTAGGACTGAGAGAGTGAGACCATTAAAGATCTCGTTAATGGAAATCTTCCTATGAGTATGGATGTGATGACAATATGATGACGGAAAAATAATGTGAGAAGGATGGTCCAAACAATGACAATGGTCATCCATGTAGCCCATCAATAACCAAGGAAAATAAAGCATCCCATATTGAACATAAACTTCACAATAGATAATGCCTTAGGGTGTAATTATATTCAAATGTTTTCCTTGTCGATCACCATTCCAAAGAATTGGTACCAATCAAATTCTAGAAAGAATGAGTATGTTTTTACAACTTTCTTCACCTACTAGATACCAAAATCTAGATACTAGAACTAATTGTTGAATGTTAGCATTTTTTCATTGAAGACAAACTATCATAGATGCATATTAAACCCATATCTATCAAGCACCAAGAGGGATCAAATTTCTTGAGGTGTAAATTTTTTTATCATTTAATTCCATGTCTTGTAGTAAATTTGATCCTTCTTGTGCTTGATAAATCCAAGTTTAAAATGTATTTACGTACATACGTGAAAACATCTATGTCATATTGTGTTGTATAGAACCTCACTACTCTTGGTGCAATGATTGTTATAAAAGAAGTCCCTTTTTATTCTTAGTGTGCCACCATCTAATAAATTTGGTACCAACAAAATTTCAAAAAAAATAATTGTGTTTCCACAACTTTCTTCACCTACTAGATTCCAAAACCTAGAAAGAAGTAATTATTCATTTTTAACCTACAACCACAATTGTATATAAAATTAGTGTTGGTTGATTCTTAGTGCACTACCACTCAATAGCACTAGTGACAACCAAATTTTAGAAAACTTTAAGCCCCATACATAAAAAAAAAAATCTTATGAGCTTGTTTAGATTTCCTAGAACAATGACGAGTAAGGCTCGAGCAAAAGTGGAACCATAAAATGAGGTTTCACATGTTTTTTCAATGATATGTCTCAACCAGGCCTGGAATTTGACGTCCCATGGGACATTTTTTCATTTTAATACATATTTTAATCGTAGATACCAAATCTACACATTAGCACTTAACGTCATGTAAAATCAGAACCCGTCAAATCCACGTTATGTTGGGTAAGGTACCCATTATAATTTCTAGTAGGTACTTAACTTACTTAAGCTCTACTATATAACCTATGGTGGAAACAGACTTGACATAGGTTCGTTCGAAGATTAAATTAAAAAATAAACAAAATTTGATGTTTCCCTACTCCCAGTTTGTACTCAAAAAAGGAAGGTTAGATGTAAATTTGGGCTGAGCACAACACTACAGATGGCTTGCAATTTGCAATGAATTTGGTCGGAATGATTTATCTATGATTTTATTTCCCCACCAAAACAGATAGTATTTATTCTTTTGAAGTTCCACAAGCAATATCTCCATCCATAAATGATTAACTGTATATTTACTCTCCTCTATGAGCATTTATTCAGGTTATGAAGAGGAGTTTCCCCGTGAGGATTGCTTAGTAGTATCATTGGTCAAATCCATTCTCAGGTTTTTTCCATCAATTGCCACCAAGATTCCCAAGTTTAATCCCTTGGATATTGATAACAATGCTCTTCTCCTTGTTGATCCAGATTTCTCATTTGTGGATCTTGACAATTGCCACTAGTTTGGAGTCGACATTGGATTGTAGTATATTTGATTTGCTCCTTGAAGCTCCATTCCCACTGGAGTTTTTCAATGTAAATGGACTCGAACTTGAAAATTTTCGAGATCAAGAAGCCATGGACTTATGACTTGGACTTGGGCAGGAGTGCAGCTCATGCTACCTCGAATTCAAATATTTTTAAACTTTTTATGGCCATGAATATGTTTATATTAGTATTGTGGGTTTCTCCTTAGATTGAAAGTTGTGAAAGGTTTGAAATTTCTTTCATTTTAACAATTGTTACTTATTTTTATATTTTTTTTCATTAAGATGTTTTTTTGTTACAAATTTCTTATCACTATTATTTACTGATTTATTCAAGTTTGTATATAACAACAACAACAAAAAACTTTGACACTCATGAATATGTCCAAAAAATAAAATGGTGATCATAAAAAACAAATGACTATCATAAAATTTTCACTTAACAGGTAAGGTAAATTTGAAATTACAGGCCGGATCCCAACTCTCAGTAAACACAGTATACATAAAGATGATTAATTTGCACAACCACTTAGAAACACTTTTTTTTTCCTACTACTTTTAGACTTCTCAACTTACTATTCATCCTTCAATGATGAAAGACTTGTAGTATTTATATATGTTTCGTATTAAGAAAATTCATTGATTAAACAGATTAATGTTGAGGAAAGATAGAGAAATGGATAAAGGTTTTGTGTCAATGATGGTTGTGTGGCTTGCAATGATGGTGAATTTGGTAAATGCAAGAGCGTTGGACGTTGAATCTATGATTTTATCGATGAATTCATATTCTTCATTAATTGGGAACATACTTTATACCATGCTCATATATGGAGGTGAGTTTGTTTTGAACATGATTTATACCATGGTCATCTAATGGGTGGAGGTACTTCTTTTCAACCCAGTGAATTTGTTTTGAACAAATTTGGACTCAAACTGGAGGAGTTTGAATTGACACCACCCATGTACGAACTTCATGATAGAAGAGACATGGAGGCACTTTTGTCCTTTAGAAATGTGTTATCGTTCATATATGATCCATTTGGATCCCTTCTCAACTAGACAACACAAAACTCATATAACATGTGCTCCTGGTGTTGGATTACTGAGAGGGGGGGTGAATCAGTAATAGAGATTTTTAATCCTTTTTAACCAAATATATAAGTGGTTTTTACTGTTATGATCAACTTACCAATATCATTCAACAAGTACAGAATAAATGAACCATTAACAATGAGAAATCACACATATACAAAGTACACAAGTATTTTTATGTGGAAACCCAATGCGAGAGAAACCACATAATGATTTTTCTTATATGAATTTAAGAATTACATTCATTGGAAGCTCCAACTTCCTTTGTTTTCTAGATGAAACTAGAAGGATGCTGCAACCCCCTATATTTTCAGGCTACAACCTAAGGGAAGCTCCAACTCCCCAATTCTTTGGATACAACAAGAAGGAGGCTACAACCCCCTATGTTCTTCAGATACAACCACCTATCCTTGCCCCATCCAACCTCCCTGAAATATAAGTGTCAAATAAATGATGCAACCACTTCCACACTATCGTTGTGAGATATATGACTGAACATCTACCAATATGTGCCAACAACCTATAACCAACGTGTACCAATAACCTGTAATCAACTTGTACCAAAAAATACCAATAGATACACGACCTGTATATGTTGCAGCACATGTATGTACATGACATGCCTATATTGTGCATTTTGTGTATGTATGCAACCTATCTATACTGCAACCTGGGTACACCTTAAAAAATATATGGTTTTCACCTTTCTGAAACTCAGACACTTTTTTTCCTCTATCACATCAACCTATAACATGTCATTATGTCCAATTTGTATTTTTCCCTATGCATACATCATCATACATATCTCTTAACCAAGTGCATCTATGTCTCTCTAGTCATGTGCCATACATGTGTATACAATCATGATCAAGTGTAATAACCATCACATGGACTAGACATCAAACCCTCATTCATATGCAGCCTCAAACTACACCAACAACTTCACAAACAAATCAAAACCAAAACCCTCAACCATGTACCAAGAAATACAAGATATACCTCAAACTCAAACCATCAAGATGTACCAATGATTAATACCACACATACCAGCATTGCATTTATGTATATCTAGCTCATACAATAAGCTCCATACAACCAACAACCTCTCTGTGGAAAATCCCCAATCTCCCATAACCATATCTCATATAGACAGCAATATCCAACTACTCATAATAATATGACATACCCTTCAAATCCATAGAAAGATATATTGTACCTGATCATTGTTAAGCTTCCTGGGAGCATGCTTTTAGACTCTAGAGACCTGATGTCTTCATCCACTCAAGATTTCATGGATTTTCCCAACTATGTGTGACCTATTCTTCTTCAACCTACATATGTATGCACTCTCATCCACTGCAACTCATGTATGTACGCGACTTCCTGCATTGTATCCCGCATATACCTAAAAAACTAGGGTTTTTTTCAGTAATTCCGCAACTCTGAAACTTTGACCATCAACCCTCCTTTGCTACCTCAAACTTGTGTAACTTCAAATATATCAATGAGTACCTGCAATAAAATTTTCACAAAAAATATATATTCAATGTGCTCATTAGGTGCAAATAGGATGCCCTTGCTCTCTTGTTTATACTCTCCAACTGGCTTCCTCAAGGGTTTATCTTCTAACTACCTTTACCCAAATTCTTTATTTTAGGGATAACCCACTTCTAACCACTTGTCCACTTACAACCACTTTATCCACAAAAAATGACTTATTTTACCATCCAGGGGCTTTTAGATAACTCATGAGGGTTCTCCAACTTCACATGGCCATAACTCTCTAACCGTGAGGAGCTATGTGATGTTCCACATATCACTAGAAATGGAACGACATGTATTATCCATCCATAGTAGTCTCACCTGAAAATACACTAATATTCATACCTTTATACCTCAAAAAAACTTAATTCCCTTAACCATATTGTTGGGGCTACTAGAATTTTCTACTGGACTTGCTTCAAGGGTTGACATCAATGAAAACCAACCCAATGGTGACACTCAACTGCAACAATGAATTCATATCGCTCATGCTCTCCCCATGACTATCGCTTCCCTATGCATAATTTCTATGTTCTCTCTCTCCAAGCATATAAATCTCTATCCATGCATTCGATAAATATCTCCCCCTTTGTCATCAATGGAAAAGGTAACTTCCTATCAATGTTGCTCCCCCTAACTGAAGTGTCCTTAGGGATTCTCCCCCTAACTAAAATCTCCCAAAACTGAACTTTCCTATTTATGGTGCTTCATCGTGTAAATCTAATACATATAAGAATAGCATTCAAAATTCATTGTGGGGGAAAAACTATGCCAAGTTTCTGACGAAGATACTCAAAGGCTTCCCTTGGAAGCAGTTTTGTAAGGATGTCTACAATTTGTTCTTTGATCCCAACATACTTAACTTGAATTTTCTTCTCTGCAACCTATTCCCGTATAAAATTATACTTGATTAGAATGTGCTTCATCTTGGAGTGCATCACTGGATTCTTTGAGATATTGATGGTGCTTGTATTATCACAATATATCGGAATGGGCTCATCATACTCAACCTATATATTTGTCAAAGTTTGTTTCATCCATTGAACCTATGTACAACATGCTCCTACTACAATATACTCTTCCTCTTCTATAGAAAATGATACTTATGATTTCTTCTTGCTTAGCCAAGATACCAAACACTCACCCAAGTAGAATGTTGCTCTACTTGTACTTCTTCACTAATCAATGCAACATGCCCAATCTGAATCTGTGAGGGAAATAAGTGATAGATCATTTCCTTTTGGATACCATAATCCAAACTCTTTTGTACCCTTGAGATATATGAATATCCTCTTTATTTCTATAACATGTCATTCCTTTGGTCCTGCTTTAAATCGTGCCACTTGTCCAACTGCCTGCATTACATCTTTTCTTGATGTTATCACATAAAGTAAGTTGCCAATCATTGACCTGTACTACCTATGTTATCTAGACTTTGAATCATCATCTTTACTTAACTTACAACTGGTATTTATAGGAGTATTGATTGGTTTTCAATATTCTAGTCCGAACCTCTTTAACATTTCTTTCATATACTTGGTTTGAGAAATAAAAATTCCTTGTTTGCTTTGACATATCTGAAGACCGAAAAAGAAGGATAATTCTCCAAGTAATGACATTTCAAATTCATTTTTCATATCATTTGCAAATTTCTAAATCATCCTTTTATCATCACTTCCAAAGATAATATCATCAACATAAAAGTCAATTAAAAAAATACTATTTTTATTTACCTTGATGTAGAGGTTGTTGTATGCATTTCCTTTCTTGAACCCTTGTTGCTATAAATATCTGTCCAGTCCGGAATACCAAGCTATGTGGGCCTATTTGAGACCATACAAGGCCTTCTTCAACCTACAAACATAATTTTCATTATCTTACAACTGAAATCCTTCTAGTTTCTCAATGTGGACGTCTTCTTCTATATCCCCATTCAGGAAGGTTTATTTCACGTCTATCTGATACACTTTAATATTCTTGGAGCATGCATAATACAGGATCAATCTGATTTCTTTCATTCTGGAAACTGGGGAAAACATCTCATCAAAGTCGATACCTTCAACTTGAGTGTATCCTTTACATACCAATCTAGCTTTGTTCTCTGGTAACCTGTCCATCTTCATTCAATTTTTTTATGAAGACCCACTTTGTGCCGATCACATTCTTGTACCTTGGCCTTGGAACCAATTCCCAAGTGTCATTCTTCTCTATCTGATCCAACTCTTCATCCATGGATTTTATCTAGAATTCATCCTTATTGTCTTATTGAAAGCTACTTGGCTCAATCGAAGATAAGAGTGCTAGGTGTAGTTGTTTTGGTGAACGAATTCTTCTTCTAGTTGCAACTCTTGCATCTTTGTTCCAGATAATCTGATATGATGGATAATTCTTTTGTATTTATTTTCAAGGTGTCTTTGGAGGTACTTGAATATCTTTTTGTTCTTTCTCTTCTACTTCTAACTGATCTTCTTCATCTTCCCCTTATGCTATTTCTTCTTCATTTGCTTCCTCTTTGTGAACATGTTCCATTGATTCATTTTCTTCTTCCTTTATTTTTCATCCACTTGTCTCATCAACCGTCACATTGATGCTTTCCAAAACTTTGTTGAGCCTTAGATTCAATTACTTGTATTCTTTCCTTGTGCTCGAGTACCCAACAAGTACACCTTTTTCCACATGAGAATCGAAATTTCCCATTCTTCCATCTTCTCTTTTGATGTAGCATTTTCTTCCAAAAACTCATAAGTGATTCACAGTCATTGGTCTTCCTTTCCATAGCTCGTATGGATTTTTATCACTGTTGTTTCTGAGAATTACTTTGTTTTGAATCTGAACTATTGTATCCACTACATGTGCGCAAAAGACATATGTTAACTTGGAATCCATTAGCATAGTTCAAGCCATTTCTTGTACTATTCTATTCTTCCTTTCGATAACTCCATTTTGTTGTGGGGTCTTGGAAACATAGAATTTCCTCTTTATCCCATGTTTACTATAGAAGTCCATAAATTCATTTGAAGTAAACTCCCCTCCATTGTTCAATATCAAACATTTGATTTTCAAATCTGTTTCATTTTCAACCATCTCCTTATATATTTTAAATTTATCAAATTCCTCTGATTTCTTCCCGTGAAAATAAACTACAGTCATTCTTGTATAATCATCAACCAATAGCATAAAATATTTCTCACCCTTTAAACCCTTTGTTCTAGTTGATCCAACTAGATCAATATGCACAATTTCCAATGGTCTTGTTGTGAAGTATTCCTTTTATTTAAACTTGGTATTTGTTTTCTTTTCTTGTTGACAATGCTTGCATAATTTGTTGGTTGGCTTCATGGTCTAGGGAATTTCTCTGATTGCTTCCTTTTTGTCGAATTTTGTAACATACCACTATTGAGAGGACATGTTATTGACTTATTCTTTGAAGACACTTGTGTGCAAGTGCTTCATTTATAGTACATGGATATTTATTTCACTTATGGATTCATATGATGATGTTGATGGATTATGATTTTTAAGTTAATTGTTATATGCATATTGACATATGTTATTGACAAGTTTCTCTGAGTGTGCAAGACACTTGATAGATTGTGGATGTTGAGGGCATCAATGGACCTCCTTGGACTCCGGATTGAGTTAGGGAGTGGTTGGTGTTGGTTTGAGTGCTTCATTTATGCATATGTGAGATATGGTTGTTATAGTATGATTTTGTATTTGTATCATAGGTAGTGTTTCGTTGATGGATGTAGGTTGACAGAATCTTTCTAATCTAACTCACATAAGGAGTAAAGGGGCCATGCACATAGACCGGATATTGAGGGAGAGGTGTGGCAGCTTCCCTGTCATAGCCTACTAGCACTCTTATCGTGGCTTGAATTGTAGGTTAACGATTGCTTAGTTCAAAAGGTCCATGATGTTGTGAGGGAAGATTGAGACAGTCTCTCACAGATATTTCTAAGGGGCGCACAATAAGGAAGGTTCTTTATTCCTTAGGATCCCTTAGTCTCTCACAAGGTCGCTTGAATGGAGTGCTGATTCCAGGGGTTGGACAACTACCAAAACTAGTCAAAATGTGAGTGGCACCCTTGGATGCACAAGAGTGCATCTTGAAGGGCACGTCATTTGATTTAAATTAATTTGACATTGTCGGATTTAAAATAATTAATTAACGAGTAAATTATTAATTTTAAATCCATATAAGAGTCTAAGCCTTTTCAAATAAAATTTAATTAATCCTAAGTCTAAGTTTTGTAAAGAGGATAAATTAGAATTAATAACTAAATGAAAAGGGGAATGAGGTAAATAAATACAAGAATTAAGTAAAATGAAGAAATCCTAATGATTTGATTTAAGGCACATATGTCTAAGAAAATGTTAAAAGGGAGTTTTAAAATAAGAAAGAAACAAAGAGGAGAGAATGTGTATAGATAGAGATGAATCTAGAGTCTGGTTAACACTAGTCTAACTAAAGAAGAATCCTATTTTAACTCAACTTGGATTTAGTAAGGCATGTCAAGTCATTAATTGGAAATAAGGGGAATAAAGAGGCGACTAGGAGTGATTTAAGGATTGCTTTTAGGAAGGGTGAGGGAAATTGATTTTAATTAAAATAAAATGTGGATTTACTTATGCAACTTAGGGAAAGAATGAAAAGTGTAAGGGGGAAGTAATTATAAATTATTTCATTAAAAAGTGAATTAATTGTGCAAGTGGAGATTTGTCATGTAAAAATTCTATAAAACAAATGGCCTATATGAGAAATGGAGCACGCAGGTTATGGGTAAAGTTATGTAGCAGAAAATTTTGACTGGTTTTACTTGTGAGAGTTGGGGTTACCAAACTTGAGAGAGAGCGGTGGCTCTACCTTGCAAGGCAAGCTTGGTGCTAGAGTATTCTGGTTGTGTGCATGGTCTCTTTGTGGCTTGAGGGGCTACGGGGCAAGAATAGTACCCATAGCATTAGCTCGAAGGTACCGGTGAAGTCTCATCGATTAGAAAGTGGAAGAAGGGAATGCCAGTTGTAGAAGATCATCAACAACTCCATCTTCGCCGGTTATAGTATTTTCATTGTAAATTTAAATTGTAGCAAGTTTGCTTTCAGAACGAATATTGATATTTTATTTTGCACCATTTGTAATACTAAATTCTAGTTGATAATTTCACTCGAATTCCATGAAGTAATCTTGTTGAATTTCTTGGTTCGTTGCCGGTTAATACTAGATCTGAATTCAAATTTAGTTATGTGGGCGCTGCCAAGATTCCTTGGCCCTTATATTTAAAGTTTGTTGTTTTTCATTCTTTACAACCCTAAAATTTTAATTCAGTGTACTTATTCTGAGATCAATTGAGGTTAACCAATGCCCTCCTTCCTCTCACCCCGAAAGGTGATTGGGTAGATTTCCCTTGATTCATTTTCGAATTGTGAGAATTAACTCAATTGCATTAACCTCTATATTATTGTAAGACTATTTTTTGGCATGTGATATTGAATGAATGAAGGCATGATGTGTTGGGTATCTCGATCATTCCAGCTTCCTATCCAGACCAATCATTCACCAGGCCCCACTTGCAGCACCCCTATCTGACTGGCCCTCCAGCAAAAAGGGCAACCAAAATTAGATATCCACTAGCTGCATGTTCAAACTAAAACAAAATTATCTACCAGGTTATTCATAACACAATCCCCCCCCATGTCAACCTCGATGGATAAGCGTGAGAATCTTTGGTTCAACATTGTAGAATATTAATGATTGATAAATAAAATGGGACTGAAGACATGTAGAGAGAGTGGGTAGATTCTCTTTCTTGGTGACAAGGCTTCAACCCAAGACCTTATCCGACTTTACTTAATTACATAGGTGTGTATTGTAGAGAAGGAATAATAATAAACTCAGGATAACTAAATTTACTATTGATAAAATGGGTGAGAAGTATTCCACTTAAGGTTTAAGCAGCATAAATCCTTATTTTATTTAGTTAGCATGTTAGCCTTCTTTATTTCTTTTAAATAGATTTAAAAACCGTCGACTTCCCTTGCTATTTTTTTATTTTTCTTAGGCCCTTATTTAAAGATAGGTAAGTTACATTGAAGACCTTTTATATTACTTGATAATGTGATCTTCTTAAAACTTTAAATTTAAGGAAATGGAAGTTGATGTAGCCTTTACCATGTCTATAAGTTGATTCTCGATTGGATATATATACGACAGTCTTTAATTCTACTTGTGATTATTCTTGTCAAATCTAGGTAATGAAGTATAATATTGAATGGTGTGTCTTGATTTTGGAAGTTTGGAGGTGTGTTGATCTCTTGTTTTTTATGGATATAAGTAGCCTTGTCGTATAATAATTAATTATTATGTGTTACTTCATTATGGTATTGGTGGTGAATGTAAATTGGTAATGCAATATTATTTACTTCTTTTTATGAGTTGATTTAGCTCTTAATAAGAATATATAAGTTACCTATGAAGTTGAATTTTTTTTAAACCTGGTTGACCTCCTTACAGTTCTTATTTGGTTATGTGAGTAGCGTATTCTTGCGCCATGAAAATAAAATGGATGAGTGCCCTTGCACCATGAAAATAAAATGGAAGAGTACCCTTGCGCCATGAAATTAAAGTCAATGTATGATTGATTGCCTAAATAGATTCTCTTGCACCATTAATTATGTGATGTATAATTGTTTTAGAAATTAGATTTCTCGCGAAGCTTGAAAATATTGTTGATATATGATTAATTAAGTTATTATCTTAATCTTGCACCATGAAAATAAAGTTGATGAATAACCTTGCGCCACGAATGATTGATGATTAAGATTGATTGATCGATCTAGTTTATTTTTAGCTTGATTGGATTAGTGGGATTTAGAAACCTCCTTGTCCCTTAGAATGGTCGCCATCCCTGAGACCTTAATTGCTCAAATTAAATCGGATGAATCCAAGGCTTGAGAATTTCTTATGTGTGTTGGAAGTCCCAACCATGTAGGATAGGTTGGACAGGTAGTTCTTTATTACTCGATGACGTGATTGATCATTTATTTTAATTTCTTTAGTTTATTGTTTTGTGTTGAATTGTGTCACTCTCTATGTTTATGCATTGATTATGCGTCATTGTTAATTATGTTAATGCATGGTATGTGTCGTTATTAAATTATGATGATGTGTATTGTGTGTTGCTCTTAATTATGTCATGATGATTTTAAATTTTCTAATGTAAAATAAAAAATTACTTATTATACAACGTTGTTTGTTGCCGTAATGGAGGGGTCGTTACATATGGTATCAGAGAAGGTTCAACCCTACAACTTGGATCATTAGTCCTTCCACTATATTAATCACTTGATTCATAACTTATCGCTAACTAAAATTGAATTTTTCCATGCAGGCAATCATGGTTAGAGGACATCGTGGAGGTAGAAGACATGGTGCTAGGGTAAGTGATACGACACCTCCAGTAGCATCCACATCAGAGGGTTCTAACCCTGAAGGAGGAGAATAAGTCATTGGATAGGAGCAGATTGTTGTGGGGGATGTGTTTGGATTGATGAGGTCCTTTCAGAGGATGTTAGAGGCCTTGATTAACTGATTAGATAGAGATGAGGCCAGGGTGCCTGTACCCAATGAGGGTCCACAACATGCTCCAAATGGAAGTGGTAGCATTCACAAAGAACTTGATAAGGTTAAGTTCCCCAATTTCATGGGTGCCACGAACAACTTAGCCTCCAAGGCATGGTTGGAGAACATGGATATTTGATACGCATGTTGTGACTACACCTCCAACATGAAAGTCTACATGGAGGTATTTCACCTGAAGGGGAGCACTCTTTTATGGTGGAAGATGCTCCTAGCTCAGCTAAACATGGTCGTCAAATACATGTTGTGGGAACTATTCGAGAAATGGTTCCAGGAGAGGTATCTTTTAGAGGAATTCATCGAACACCATCTCAATGAGTTCAAAACATTAAGATAGGGTGGTCATATGGTGTCAAAGTATGAGGCTAGATTTATGGAGCTACTTCAGTATGCCCCACATATGAACACAGAGAAGATGAAGGTAAACAAGTTTTTGTTTGGCCTTAAATTCAATATACGTGTAAAGGTGAGGATCCTAATGCCTCAAACGTTTCATGATGTAGTCCAAAAGGCCCTCATCACTGAGAAAGAGATGACCAGCAGGGGTCAGGGAAGGACTCCTGCAAGACCGACTGGACAGATGATGATAGGTGCGCAACAACATCAGACACTAGCCATACATACATCAGGGTATTGAGATACGTCAAGAGGACCCATGTTCACAACACCATGATGATCGAATCCTCAATAGAGGACCCCCTATAGAGGACCATCACATCAACAACAATGTCTCTCGCAATAGCAATAGTTTAGGCCTGTTGAGCAAAACAAACCAGGATCTCAGGCTGGAAGGCCAACAACTTCTACTTAGGGGACCAAGAGCACTGGACCAAAGACCAAATGTTGGACATGTGGAGAGCCACATTACTAGCAAGACTGTCCGTTTGAGAGGGCCAGAGTGACCAGATCAATAGGAAACAAAATAGTTGGAGATTTTGGAAAGGCCCACAAGATTCATGTAGCGATGAATAAAGACCAGGTCGACCACCAGTCCACTATGCTCAAGACGTCAGATACAATTGCCGACCAAAATTTTAGCATTTTGATAGATCCAAGTGATATAGAGAGCTTTATTTTTGGTGCAACGCTGAAAATAATTAAGGTAAAGGTAGTCAAACAGGACAGGATTAGATACGTAGAAACAGTTTCGAGTGCCAAACAAAAGGTTGGAGGAAGGGTTACGGATTGTAACAATGACTTGGAATATTTTGTAACGAAGTCCAATCTATATGTCACGATATTAGGATCTTATGACATAGTGATCGGTATGGAATAGTTTGAATCGCATGATGCGATATGCAACTATAAGAAAAAACAGTTGATATTAATAGATGATGGTGGATGGAGAAGAGTAATCATAGGGAGAATCCAAGAAGTGTCCTTGAGGTTCATTTCTTCCCTACAGTTGCAGAAGAGAATGCGAAAAGGATGTAAGTTGTATGAAATTTTAGTGCTATATGAAAGGGGTGAGGCAGAAGGACTAGAAAACCTTCTGGTAATACGAGAGTTTGTTGATGTGTTTCCAGAGTAGTTACCAGGTTGACCGCCCGAAAGAGAGTTGGAGTTCGTGATCGAATTGAAACTTGGGACTGAAACAGTAGAAAGAACGACGCCTTCTCAGATGTCAATGCGTGAGTTACAGAAGTTGAAAATGTAATTGAAGGAGTTGTTGGATCTAGGACTTATACGTCCAAGTGTGTCACCCTAGGGTGCACCTGTTATTTTCATAAGAAATAAGAATGGGTCGTGGAGACTTTGTATTGACTAGCGTCAATTGAACAAGGAAACGATAAAGAAATAATATTCGTTGCCAAGAATAGAAGATTTGTTTGATAAAATCAAATCTGTGGCGGTGTTTTAAAATATCAACTTGAGATCAAGTTATCACCAGTTACAAACTAAAGAGGAAGATATTCCTAAGACCAGATTCAAGACAAGGTTTGGACACACTTTTGGACTGACAAACGACCCAGGGGTATTCATGATATTGATGAATGAGGTGTTCCGTGAGCACTTGGAAAAGTTTGTTCAAGTATGCATTGATGACATAATGATATATTCTCAGATGACAGAAGAACATGATGAACGTTTGTGCTTGGTGATACAGTGTTTACAAGAAAACAAATTATACGGGAAACTATTGAAATGTTCCTTCTACCAATCGAATATTCATTACTTAAGGCATGTTATATCTGATGAAGACATCGTTGTGGATCTAGGGAAGTTATAGGTTATTATGGAATGGTTGGCGCCAAAAAATATACCAGAAGTACGCAACTTTATGGGTTTATTAGGATATTATCGATGATTCGTCGAATGTTTTTCGAAGATAGAAAATCCAATCATGAAATTGTGGAAGAAAAACAAGAAGTTTGTATGGATCGAGAAGTGTGAGAAAGAATTTAAGAGAATCAAGGGGTTGTTGACGACATCAATGATACTAAAATTCCCCGACATGGACAAGGAACTCTTGGTATGCACACACGCATCCAAGGAAGGCTTAGGCATAGTCTTGATGCAAGATGATCAAGTGATCGCTTACATCTCAAGGAAATTAAGAAATCATGAGGAGAACTATGCAATGCATGATTTGGAGTTATTGGCCATTGTGTATTCCTTGAGAGTGTTGAGACACTATCTGATTGGATGGAAATTCGAACAAAAAAAAGACCACTGTGGATTGCAACACATTTTTACACAAAGTGACTTGAACGAGCAACAAAGGCATTGGTCAGAATTGCTTAGTGAATACGATTTTGATATTTCTTACATAAATAGAACAATGAACAGAGTGGCATATTTGTTGAGTCAGAGACCATGCATATTGTCGATGATACCTCTTCAGACAAATTTTCAAGAAAATATTCTAACTATACAGTTTGACGATGACTAGAATAAGGAGGTCAAGGAAAATATTGGACAAGACACCATGATGGTACCAAAGTTTGAAGGTTATACATTGGACAACGACGAATTGTTGAGGTATAGTAACCAGATTTACATACCGCCTATTGATGAATTGAGATGTTTGATCTTAAGAGAAGCTCAAAGAGCAGTATACATGGCTCATCCAGGATTCACGATGATGAGGGTAGACCTTAAGTCCTTATTCTTCTGGAAATAAATGAAGGCGTATATAGTTATCTACGTAGCGATATGTCTAGAATGTCAGCAAGTGAAGGCTGAACATAGACATCCGACAGGATTACTATAGCCACACGCTATTCCAGAATCAAACTGGGAGGTCATTTTGATGGACTTTATTATTGGATTGTCGCTGAAAACAAGGAGGCACGAATTGATTTTTGTGGTAGTTGACACTCTGACGAACAATGCACATTTTATTCACATGCATACAACGTATCAGGCACTAGACGTAGCTAGAGTTTTTTTCAGCGAGATTGTGAGGCTGCAGGTTGTGAGAAAAATGATCATATCTGATAGAGGATCGGTGTTTACAAAATGATTTTGGACTAGTTTCAAAGAGGCCTTGGGAACACAAATAAACTTTAGTACAATGTATTACTCTAAGACCGACAGGAAGATAAAAAGAATGAACCAGATTTTGGAAGATATGTTGCGTATGTATGTGATTGACCAACATAAGTGTTGGGAAGAGTTCTTTCCAATGGTAGAGTTTGCAACAACAACAACATTCAAACTACCATTAAGATGGAACCATTTGAGTTTCTTTACGAGCGATCGTGTTGGACGCCATTGAGTTGGGATCGACTTGAGGATAGGGTCATGGTAGGATGAGAAGTGATTCAATAAATGGAAGAACAAATGAAAATGATAAGACAAAGAATAAAGGAGATGCAAGATCGTCAGAAGAGTTATGTTTATGTGCATCGTGTTGACCACAATTATGAAGTTGGGGACAAAGTTTTCTTTCAGGTGAAACCGCACAAAAGTTTGATAAGGTTTGGAAAGGGTGTTAAACTCTCTCCTAGGTTTGTGGGACCTTTCAAAGTTGTGGAAAAGAAATTCCCCTTGGCCTATCGACTAGCCTTTCCCAATTCTTTGAGGCATATGCATGATGCTTTTCATGTATCTATTTTGAGACATTATGTTAGTGATTCTACACATGTGATTGATATGAGTTCCTTGCAGGTGTCGGATGAGGGTGCACTCACGACGGAGCCAATCCACATTATGGACCATTGCATTCAACAGCTACGACATCGAACAATCAATCAGGTCAAGGTCCAGTGAGACAATTATAGTCTACACTCGACTAATTGGGAGGACACATATGATATGCGTTAGCAGTTTCCTTACTTGTTTGATTGATTAGACATATAAATCTTGTCAGATACTTGTATTTATGCATTTTATATAATGTACAACTTCGAGACGAAGTTTAAAACAAGAGGGGGTGTATGTAACATCCCACTCTTACAAGCACATGTTACTAACTTATTCTTTGAGGACACTTGCATGCAAGTGATCCGGTTATAGTACATGGATATTTTTTTCTCTTATGGATTGTTATTATGATGTTGATGGATTATGATTTTTATTTTATTTGTTATATGGATATTGACAGATGTTATTGACAAGTTTCCCTGAGTGTGTAGGACACTTGAAGGATTGTGGATGCTGAGGGCATCAGTGGATATCCTTGGACTCTGGATTGAGTCAGGGAGTGGCTTGTATTGGTTTGAGTGGTTCATTTATGCATATGTGACATATGCTTTTTATAGTATGATTTTGTATATGGATCATTGACAATGTTTCATTGATAGATGCAGGCTGACAAAAGCTTACTAATTTGAGTCACATAAAGAGTAAAGGGGCCATGCACATAGACCATATATTGAGGGAGAGGTGTGGCAATGTTCCTCTCATAGCCTACTAGCACTCTCATCATGGATAGAAAGTGTAGGTTAACTATTACCTAGTTCGAGAGGTCCATGATGTTGTGAGGGAAGACTGAGATAGTTGTTCATGAAGATTTATTAGTTTCATGCAATAAGGTAGGGTCCTTATTCCTTAGAATCCCTTAGACTCTCATAAGGTTTCCCAAATGGAGAGCTGACTCCTGGGGTTGTGTCACACACCCACTACGACAACTAAGATTTTATTTTTCTTTTTGTCTTTTCTTTGAGGGACAGAATCCCCGAATTTCTATGGGGCCTAGTGTAGATCCTCCCTTCCCTTATTCTCCCTAATGTGATCATTGGCTATGACCACAGGACTTACCAAAAAGGTGCTTCCGTCTTTCGTGATTCATGGAATCGCGATGCAAGCGTTCCCCTATTCTTTGTCTTTCAAAATGCCGAAACCCAAAAGGGTCTAATGGATCCTTAGCTCCTCATTTAGGTCGCTTTTCATACGACCGATCCTGTGACCTGGTGCTATTCCTCTAAATTATTTCGGGGCTTCGCGATTCATGGAATCACAATGCCAGCATTCCTCCTTTCCCTTTCGAATCCCTAGAAATCGAAATCCCAGTATCATCTGGATCTACGGTCCATATCGTCGACTTGATCAACAACACGGATTAAATCTTGACATTCTATCTTTCGGGATTTCGGGTGGGATCTTCACTCTTATTTCTCTGTTGTCCAGAACCCCAGTGGATTTAGACCTTCACCACACGTTCTCTACCAAAGGACGGTCCAAATCCTTTCAGGACTATCCCTTCCTACCACAAGACCCTATTCGGTGACCTAGGGCTCATCCACAGAGCACATCGGGGTTTCGTCTATCGAGATTTCACGACTTATCACAATGAGGGGTCTTGCCCCTTGGTTTCCTGGGTGCCAAAACATCGAAACCTATTCACGCTAAACTGATTCAGGGTTTCACGATTGGTGAAAATGAGGGGTCTTGCCCTTGGGTTTCCCGGGTGTTGAAACACCGAAACCTATTCAAGCTAAACCGATTTGGGGTTTCCTATACCGGGATTTCGCGACTAGCGAAGATGAGGCTTCGTGCCCTTGGGTTTCCTGGGTGCTGAAACACCGAAATCTATTCATGCTAAATTGATTTGAGGTTTCATATACTGGGATTTCACGAATGGAAAAGATGAGGGGTCTTTCCCTTGCGTTTCCCGGGTGCCAAAATGTTGAAACCTATTCACGTTGAACCAATTTGGGGTTTTGTATACCGGGATTTCACGACTGGTGAAAATCCACAGCAGAGAGTTTCCTTACCTTTCGAAACTCCAATCCCTGAATTCCTGATCAGGAAATTTATGTATGAGATTAATGGTTGTGAGCCTCCCCTGATCCGATGGTCCAGAGAGCTCTGATAGATCCTTGGATCTACGGTCCTGGATCCCATCGGTACTTGTGAAGGTTGGAGGGGTCAAGGTTTTGACGCCTACGCTCCTCCTCTAGATCCATCGGTCTTGATAGATCAGGGGTATTTCTGAAAGGATTTCGACCGTTTGTCTACCAAACGATGGGGTATTCTCTTTCGATAATTGGACTCGCTATCCTTTCTGAGCTTGAATCACAAAATTCAAACTCCCACTTATCTAAGACCTTAGAGAGCTACTCTTTCTTGCATAAGGTTTCTAGACTCGGATTGCATGAGCCTTTAGACAGTTCTTGGGCAATTGCCCCTGATCTTAGTCGAGTCTCTGGGTAAAGGTTCGGCACGGTTCCAAGGTTTATGGGGTAATTCCTAGGGAATATTACTCTCAAGGAGCCTTCCTAGAATATTATGAGAATCAAGTAAACTAGATGATTCTCGATGGAGTGAACCCATGCCCCAGAGTTAATCATTTGTACAGAAGCCAACTATGGCATGTAAGTATACACAGGCATCCATTATTTCCAGTCTAAAACACCAGGCAATCATTCCACGTAGAAATCATTATGGGAGTATAAACATGAACATGTATTCATGATATACAATTCAAAATACAAGATATAAACACTTATCGGAAACACCAGGTATGACGTGACTGCTGAGAGGGGTGCTCATTTCCACCCAACCGTAGGCTCAGTGATTCCAAATGGATTTACCACTAGCCACCCCCGAGCTAGACCACGATGCTTTGAGATTAAGTATCCTACTTCTAGCTCAGCAAAAGTCAAGGACGAAGGTTACTCTTCTTCTCCTGATACAAAAAAATAATCCAAGATGAAGGTTACTCTCCTTCTCCTCTATTCAGAACTCCCTGTATTTCTCTAGTTTCTCCCTATTCTCTTCCACAATCCCTATCGCACGTGTTCTCTTCTCTCCCCCCCCTTACCACACTTCCTCCCTTGCCTTTTCTATGCAAGATTGTGGGTGGCACGAATTTCCCCATCTGTGATCAGTTCTGGGAGCTTTTACGTATGGGTGGCTCACCCCCATCCCCTCATTAACTCTTCAGGAGCCTCTGCGCCTACCAATCCAATGGGAAATCCATTTCAGGGTCAGAGAGTTGCTTTGGTATTTGAGCAAGTAAAAAATAGTACAATATTGGCTTGGTGGAAGTTAACGCAACCATTCCAGGTCCCTTCCACCACCTCTCATTAGCCATCGTGGTCTCTTTTAGCACATACCCCTCCAAGCAGTCATGCAACACATAATCATAATATAATTTCAATTCATCGACCTTTTATACAAAGGTTCGTCCAATCAAACATTCACATCTTGGAGTTTGCCATAGTTCTTGTCCAATATAATTATTTTTACAGACTAGGGGAAACAGGTTTTTGCAATTCCCTCCCCCTTAAAGGAACATCGTCCTCGATATTCTATCTATTAATATAATTTGTATGTACAGAAGCAAACAAAATTGGATATGTCTGTTTCATTGCATCTTCCATTTCGCATGTAGCCTCATCTGGGCCAAAATGTTTCCACTGCAGCTTGACCTGTGCAATGGTTTGGTTCCTGAGTGGGGTTTCCTTTCTGTCTAGTATGCATTGAGGTTCTGGCAGGAATTCTCCCTCCAGTTCCACCTAGATCAAAAACCAATCAATTATATGATCAGAATCGTGTACATATTTCTTCAATAATGAAACATGGAAAACATTATGTGCTTTTACTATGGGAGGAAGTGCTAGCCTATAGGCTATAGTTCCCACTCTATCTAGAACTTCAAAAGGTCCACAATACTGAGGTGCCAACTTTGCACAAGATCCCATCCTCAGGGAACTCTTCCTGGGCCTAACTCTAAGATATACATGGTCTCTCGTTGATAGAGACACCTCCTGACCCTTGGGCCGAAGTCCGCTCACAGGATCATTCACTCACTTCCTCGAGCTAAAGAGGCTCTTTTGATTCCCTACTGGAATATCAAATTCTGATCCATAGGTCCTTCTCTTGCCCTCACAGTCTTCTGCACATGACCATGAATTTCTGGTTTCAGGACTTTCTATTTCCCAATTTCAACATTCCTCTGTCCCCTTGATCTCCGAATCACCGAAATGCTTAAATGCCAAAATGGATTTTAATTAGCAATTAGCCCCCTGGGCTATGCCTTGGTCCATGTGACCATTTCCCATACGACCATAGTCCTATGTCCTTCGAGACTTATCCATGCAAGAGTCTGACCTCTTGGCCTCTCGACTCCCGAAATGTCGATTCCCAAAAATTCGATGTGCCAATGTCCCGACCTCTTCCTTCTTCGCGATTTCGGGTTTCCAAACACCGAAATGTCTGGACCCTTTGTCCTTGGAACTCCTAAAGTTTTGAATTCTAAAATGCTGAAATCCTGAATCCTGGATTCTCCTCTTCTAAGAAGATCAGCGGCTCTAATCCCCTCTTGATCCAATGTCTCATATACTTTCAGGATCTATCAATGCGAGAGCCCAACCTCTTGTCAACGGAACTCCTGAATTCCCAATTTCTGAAATCCCGATGGACTCTTCCTTTCGGGATTTTCCATGAAATCCTAGATTGCTGCCATGTGTCCTCCTCCCAATGGACGACTACGATCCTTTTTCTATTTTCGGAATTTCGTCGTGGAGTGTCCTGACTTCTTGTCCTCGAGACCTTTGAAATCCCAAAGTTCGAAATCCCAATGTTCGAACTCCCGATGGACCCTCGATCTCTGCCACGTGTCCTCCGCGGATGGATGATCCAGATCGTTTCGGGACATCGCCAGGTGCGTAGTCAAAATGCTCACCTCTGTGAGTCTAGGTGTCCAAATCCCTAATGTGGGCGATATTATGACATGTGTCCTCCTTCCAACAGATGACTCAGATCTATTTCGGGACTTTCACCATGGAGTTTCCCGATCTCTCATCATCAGGACCTCCAAAATCCCGATATCCACACTTGTTTTGGGACTTCTCTCCTCTACTCTATGCATTTAAGGATTAAACCCCATGTAACTTCCTATCAATCCAATGGTTGTCAAAGATTCTGAGCAAGATCTGACAGCTCATGATCTCTCCCACTCTGTGCACTCTCCTGCTGCTCCCTGGACATGGAAAACCAACGGTCCATATCTCTTCCTCAGCTTGATCTAACGGCTGTTGTGCCCCTCCTGAGATTCTACGCTTTCTTCCCGGACTTGGAAGAATTTCCAAAATCCAATGGCCTCAACCTTTGCTCTGCTTCTATGATCTCTTCATCTTTGAGTCTCACTCGCATTCTCAATGACATTGTTCCTCCTGAGATTTCATTCTCGAATCCTCAAAGGATTTTGTGACTTATGCACCTCTGCAGAACCTATGCACACACAAAGTGATATCCATCCTAAGCTTCCTGATAAACTCAGATCTCTAAGGAACTCAGTCTTTTTTCCTTCTCCTTCAGATGGAGAATCTGATGTCCTCCTGACTATCCTTCACTCAAGCAACCTATTGCTGAGTCTTTCAGGGTGTTCAACAACCCTGTGAAGATCCTTCTCCTTGGACTCTTATTCAAATCCAAAACTCAAAGAGTTCTTCCTGTGCTCTCTAGCACTTACTCAATGCCCTCCTGGCAGAGTGTCTATAATCTTCAGTGATTCTGACTTCTATTGAACTCACATCATAGTTCTTCTTCAATGCAACCTGTGCATATGCTCAATTCCCACTTGGCAGAGCTCTATAGAACTCACAACAGAGTTTTTGTTTGCAACTGTGTCTCTCATACACAGCCTTACCTCCAAGGTATTCAACAAACTTTAGGTCTTCCTCTGAGTTGATGGTTTCAGCTGGTGTGCCCTCCTGGCACGCCTTTGTATGAACCCACAGAATTCAAAAATGCACTCTATGGGCATGGCTATGAGAACCCACAACGTTCTGTCACACCCTCCTGGTGTGAAGCCTCAAAGACCTCTAACCTGAAATCAAACAACCCCTACAAATGCATACCTAACATACATCTACAGCATATAAATAAAACACATAGACATTCATTCAACATAGAAATACTTGCAGGAAAAATTGCTTCTGTTTGTATTAATAAAAATGCCTCTTTTTACAAGGGTGTTCTGAGCACGAACTTCAACAGAGTCTCAGCTCCTTCTCTACTCCCTCTTATTTGATCTCTCCTCTGATAATACAAAGAAGATCTCCCTATATTTTACATGAGAGGGCTCTTTGATCTCTTCCCTCCAATCTACCTACCCTATTCAATTACATTGAATGGGTTGTCTAGTCCAGAATCGGATCTAGATCTCAGCCTTACAAAACATTCAAGGCTATCTACTCTAATGCCTACGCAAAGGCACGACTCTATGGCTCAATAGCCTACAACATTAATTACATTCAAATTTCAAATTTTTAAATGAGGTTGTGCCTCTTCCCATTGAATGTGTGCGCTAACATGGGCTAGATGGATGGCTGGCTAACATGGAGAGATGCTCCTGCATCACTTGTCTTGAATTCTCTTGGATTTCTCTTTCGATCGATGTAACTTTTCTGTCTGTTCTGAGGGACCTTTAGATTTTGTTTGATTTGAATCATTTTTTTTTCCATTTCTTTCAACATGTCGGGTCCAATAGTAACTCTGTTTACTAGGTTACTCCAACTAACTGGAGTGTTTCATGGTCTACCATAGAGGACTTCGAAAGGACTCATCTTTAGGGATTCTTGGTAGCTGTTATTGTAGGCAAATTCCACCAGTGGCAGGTAATCTTTCCACTTTTTAGGTTGATGCATTACATGCATTCTTAGCATGTCTTGGTTCACTCTTTCCGTCTATCCATCGGTTTGAGGATGATAGGTTGTAATAAACAACAGTTTGGTCTCTAGAACAGCCATCAAGGATTTCAAAAAGTTGGAAGTAAATTTTGTGTCTCTGTCAGAAACGATCTTTTTAGGCATACCATGTAGTTTGAATAACTCCTTCATGAATATGCTAGCGATATCTATTGCCTTGGAATTCGATTTAACGGGGATAAAATGAGCGGACTTGCTCAATTTATCCACCACTACCATGATGGAATCATTCTGTTTGGTCGAGGTTGGTAATCCGGTGATGAAATCCATGGAGATGTTTTCCCATTTCCATTCCGGGAATGGTAGAGGTTGTAATGATCCTATTGGGTGATGGTGTTTTGCTTTAACCTATTGGCATTCTAGGCACTTAGCTAAATAGTTAGCTATGTCTTTCTTTAACCCAGGCCAATAGAATTGTTTCCTAGTGGCTGTGATCATCTTCTGATATCTCAGGTGACTAGAATATGGTCTTTTATGTAGTTCATCCATTATGAACCTCTTCAAATCGTCACAATCTAGAATATACAATTTGTTTCTATAAGTTAGCAAACCTCCATCTATCATCTGGTAGCCTTCATACTTTATTCCCATGGGTTCTTGCTCCAGGTACAAGGTCACGGTCTGGAAGAATGTGTCTATTTCTTGTGCATTCCTGACTCTTTCTTTGACATTCGTCTCGTAGGTGCTCACCGCTGCCAGGTGAACTGTTTTCATACTTCTGCTAAGGGCATTGGCCACCTTATTTTCCTTTCCTTTAACATGTTTGATTTCAAAATCAAATTCGCTAAAGAGGGTCATCCACCTAGCTTGTCTGGCATTTAGCTTTGATTGTTCAAACAGATATCGCAATCCACAATGGTTTATCATACGTACAAATTTCCTTCCCAGGAGGTAATGCCTTGACATTTTTAAGGTGTGCACTATGGTGGCCAGCTCTAGATCATGAGTCACATAGTTGATTCCGTGCTCATTCAATTTTTGGGATTCATAGCAGAATATACTTCCTTCTTGCATAAGGACTCCTTCGAGCCCTTCCTTCCAGGCATCTGTGCACACTAGGAAGTCAGCTTCAAGATCGACGATCTTCAACACGAGTGCGTGGGTCACTAGATGTTTTAGGGACTGAAACCTTTCTTTGCATTTTGGGGTCCAAAGGAATTTAAATCCCTTCTTCTGGAGGGAACTAATTGGACAACCAATATTGGAGAATCCTTTTATAAACCTCCTATAGTATCCTGCTGTTAGAACCACATATTGTACCCTTTTTGCCTATAATTTTTGCCATTGTTATACCCTTCATCACTAGTGTTTAGACTCATAATATCACTACATCTGATCATTCCAAGGTATATAAGGTCCTTTCTCATTATTATATGCTTAATCTGTTTTGCATAATACTTTACATTACTTTTCGACCTAACCATTGATTAGAAGTGCATAAGTGTCCATATTTGCAGAACAGTATTCAAGGCCGATGCTGAAACACAGAACTATCCAAAAGCGATGTTGAACTGATGCTGAAACACGGAAGCTGCTACATAGTCCATGCTGAACACGGAAGCTACTACACAATCCGAGAATGCACATGCTGAAACACGGAGCTGCTACACAGTCCGAGGATGCATATGCCGAAACACGAAGCAGCTACATGGTTC
>JZKD02S0132411.1:42613-62843 GCA_000966675.3 Picea glauca
ATTGAGCATATATAGTGCGCAACTATCTTTGAAACAAAAGACTTCCCTGGGTTGATAATTTATGTTTCACTTGGTTGTTTGAAATTAATTAAGCAATTATAGTGACCAACACCTGCTAAGCCCATAAAGGATCTAATATCTGAAACATCCTTTGGGGTAGGCCATTCCATGATAGACCTGATCTTGTTAGGGTCTACTGCTACTCCCTCTTCAGATATGACATGGCCCAGGTAATGTATTTGCTTCAAGAAAAAGTCGTACTTTCTAAATTTGGCATAGAGTTGATGTTCTCTTAGCACTTGAAGCACAAGTCTAAGATGTTCCTCATGTTCCTCTCTATTATTGGAGTAAATTAATATATCGTCAATAAAAACCAGTACAAATTTGTCTAGGAATTTGTTGAGCACATTGTTCATCAAGCACATAAAAGTGGCAGGGGCATTGGTCAATCCAAATGGTACTACCATAAACTCATAGTGACCATATCTCATCCTGAAGGCAGTTTTGTGGATGTCTTCACCCTTTATTCGGACTTGATGGTATCCAGATCTCAAGTCAATATTTGAGAAGATGGAAGCACTTCCCTATTGATCGAACAAGTCATCAACATAGGGTAAGGGGTACTTGTTCTTTATGGTTACCTTATTGAGTTGTCTATAATCTATGCACAGTCAGAGGGTACCATCTTTCTTTTTCACAAAAAGGATTAGTGCTCCCCATGGAGATATGCTGGGCCAGATATAACCTTTGTCAATCATTTCTTTTAGTTGTAATTTAAGCTCAACTAGCTCAGGTGTGCTCATCTTGTAGGGTGTCCTAGACACTGGCACCACTCCTAGTGCAAGATCTATCGAGAATTCAATGTCCCTTCTCGGAGGTAGACCCAGTACCTCTTCCGAAAATACATCTCTATATTCTCTTAGTGTGGGGTGGTCTTCAAGGCTTGGCTTTTCATCCTTAAATGATTCCAACACCTGTATCGCATATAGTGGACATCCCTTTCTACAATACTTTCTCATTTGAAGAGTTGATATTAGTCTCACTAAGACAGGTTTTTGGATCCCTTAAAGGGTTATCCTTCTTCCTTCGTCACTTACACATTCTAAGGTTTTATGGTAATAGTCTAGTCTGGATTTATATGTGGCTAGCCAGTTCATACCAATTAACAGGTCATATGATCCTAGGGGTATTATGTTAAGGGTTGCTTGGGTGGGGAATTCACCCATAGTGAATTGGCAAGAGAGTATGAACTTCGTTACCTTTCTTTTGGTGTCAGTGGCTAACTATACCAACCATGGCTTGGCATGTTTATGTGGTTGTAATTTACACTTATCAACAACCTTAGGGGATATATAACTCAAATTTGAGCCAGGGTCAATTACAATAGACACTAGATGGTTGGTGATCATACCTTCCATATCCACCACTAAGGCTTGGTGGTTAGCTTGTTTATTATCCAAGGATGCATAAATTTGTGGCATGCTTCTGGCATGTCATTGACGGTGGTAGATTCTTGAACATTGTAAATTCTCTGACTATTCTGTTGTCAGTGCGGTCAGTCCCTTAGTAGATGTTCTTCTCCACAACCCTAACATTTCAAGGGTTCTTTCTTCAGGTTATCAATCTTTCCTAGGGTAGATCCAAAAGGTTTATTTCCACTCTGGGAGGGGAAATTCTGCTGGTGTACACTTCGGGTTGGGAAGCCCATC
Source organism: Picea glauca (assembly GCA_000966675.3). Classification (NCBI taxonomy): domain Eukaryota; kingdom Viridiplantae; phylum Streptophyta; class Pinopsida; order Pinales; family Pinaceae; genus Picea; species Picea glauca. The sequence goes on from JZKD02S0132411.1 coordinate 44,323, forward strand.
CTTGATCCCTTTTTATAGTTTTTAAATCTTGGAGATTTAAACCCCTTTTTTTGGAATCTCAAACTATTCTTTTGCTTTCAGCCTTCACGAGGTTTTGTCCGATGCCCAAGCTATTCATAACAATATCTTGCCTTTCGAATAGTATCCTCTAGGGTCTTTGTCTTGTCAAACTCAATCCTATTCTGATAGTCCTTAGGTAGTCCACTGATGAATCGTTGCACCTTTTCCTTTTTTACTTTTATATAGGGTACGTACCTCAACAACTTGAGGAATCTGCTTACATATTCCTCTATGGTGAGTTGCCCCAGCTTGAATTCATAGAATTCTTTAGTATTTTCGTCGAAATACTTTTTTGATAGATACTTCTTCTTGAAGTATTTCTCAAACTGTTCCCAAGATAGATCTTCTTCATGAATCCCTTTTACATTCTTAAGGTCTTCCCACCAAATGGAAGCCTTCCCATTCAGGTTGAAAGTGGCTACTTGGGCCTTCAAGTTTTCTGAGAAGACATAGAATCTGAAATACTTCTTTAGCCCAAGCAACCAAGCCTCCACTTCCTCTCCCTTCTTTATTTCACCTTCGAAAGAGGGTGGTTTGGCATTCTTGAATTCTTCGAGATTATGATTTTTGGAATGATTTTGATTCTTCCATTTTCTTCGGGAATAAGAACTAGTTCTACTACTAGAAGATCCCTTCAAGTCACTAGTTTCCTTTCCAGAGGAATCGTCCAATGCTTGTCCCTTATCTATAGGGTGGACCTTTCTCGAGGTGCTCCTCCCAATGTGGCCAATTAAAGGACCGCATCTCCATATCCTCGGTGGGATTCAACTTCTCTTTTTATGTCGTTGGTCTGCATGACTAGTGTCAGGCCCATCCCGCAATTGTCTTTGTATGTCAGATAAACTCTGCAGCAATACTGCATTAATTTCCATTTTCTTCTCTTGCTCTTTTATCAACCTCTGATTGTCGGCCTTCCAGCTCTGTAGTTCAACCATGAGGCTTCTCACAGTCTCAGCTAGATCTAGAGGGGTGTCTATCTCTCTCCTTTCATCAGAATCTTTGTCTCTATTGTGGGAGGCATCCCCCACTTCGTGGTGCGTCACCATTTTATGCATCTATAGTTTCCTATGGCTGATCATCCACTTGTTGTGCAAGAAAAACACTTGTTGTTAGTCAACATTATATTCATTCACAATCAACACATAATTCATATTTTTCAAATGCATACACACAATAGGAATTTTCATTATCAACTTCATCTTTTGATAAGGGGGTTAAGGTAAAGGGTTACTCCTTTTAAGAGTACATCAAATGGAGTTTTTGCGCAACTCATACATGAACCCAAGTAGGCCAAGTGCTTTAACCATGCTCTAAGACAAATTTGTCACACACCCACTACGACAACTAAGATTTTATTTTTCTTTTTGTCTTTTCTTCAAGGGATAGATTCCCCGAATTTCTATGGGGCCTAGCACAGACCCTCCCTTCCCTTATCCTCCCCCATGTGATCGTTGGCTATGACCACAGGCCTTACCAAAAAGGCTCTTCTGGCTTTCATTATTTGGGGAATCGTGATGCAAGCGTTACCCTATTCTCTATCTTACGAATTGACGAAACCCTACAGGTTCTAACAGATCCTTAGCTCCTCCCTTGGGTCTCTGTTCATACAATCGATCCTATGACCTGGTGGTATTCCTCTAAATGCTTTCGGGGTTTTGTGATTCAATGAATCATGATGCAATCATTCCTCCTTTCCCTTTCGAATCCCCAGAACTCGAAAGCCCTGTATCATCTGGATCTATGGTCCAGATTGTCGACTTGATCAACGACCCAGATTAAATCCTGACATTCTATCTTTCAGAATTTCTGGCAGGGTCTTCACTCCTATTCCTGTGATGTCTAGAACCCCAATGGCTTTAGACCTTCACCACGCGTTCTCTACCAAAGGACGGTCCAAATCCTTTCAGGACTCCCCCTTCCCACCACAAGACCTTGTCTGGTGACCTAGGGCTCATCGAGAGAGCGTGTCGAGGTTTCATGTACCCGGATTTCACGACTTGCGAAAATGAGGGGTCTTGCCCTTTGGTTTCCCGGGTGCCGAAACGCCGAAACCTATTCACACTAAACTGATTCGGGGTTTCGTATACTGGGATTTCATGACTAGCGATAATGAGGGGTCCTGCCCTTAGGTTTCTTGGGTGCCGAAACACCGAAACCTATTCACACTAAACCGATTCAGGGTTTTTTATAACGGTATTTTGCGACAGATGAAGAAGAGGGGTCTTTCCCTTAGGTTTCTCGGGTGCCGAAACACCAAAACCTATTCACGCTAAACCAATTTGGGGTTTCATATACCGGGATTTTGTGATTGGCGAAGATGATGGGTCTTGCCCTTGGGTTTCCCGGGTGCTAAAACGTTGAAACATAATCACGTTGAACCGATTCAGGGTTTCGTATACCGAGATTTCTCGACTAGTGAAAATACACAGTAGAGAGTTTCCTTACCTTTCAAAACTCTGATCCCTCAATTCCCGATAAGGAAATTTATGTATGAGATGCATGATTGTGAGCCTCCCCTAATTCGATGGTCCATAGAGCTCTTATAGATCCTTGGATCTACGGTTATGGATGCCATCGCTACTTGTGAAGGCTGGAGGGGTCGAGGTGTTAACGCCTATGATCCTCCTCTAGATCCATCGATCTTGACAGATCTGGGGTATTTTCGAAAGGATTTCGACGGTTTGTCTACCAAATGATGGGATATTCTCTTTCGATAATTGGACTCCCTATCCTTTCTGAGCTTGAATCATGAAATTCAACCTCTCGGAACTTCAAACTCCCACGACTCTGAGACCTTAGAGAGCTACTCTTTCTTTCATAAGGTTTCCAAACCCGGATCGCATGAACCTTTAGATGGTTCTTGGGAAATTGTCACTGATCTTAGTTGAGTCTCTGGGTAAAGGTTCGGCACGGTTCCAAGTTTTATGGGGTAATTCCCGAGGAAGAGTAATCTCGAGGAGCCTTCCTAGAATATTACGAGAATCAAGTAAACAAGATGATTCTCGGTGGAGTGAACCCATGCCCTAGAATTAATCATTTGTACAAAAGCCAACTATGGCATGTAAGTATACACAAGCATCCATTATTTCTAGTCTAAAACACCAGGCAATCATTCCACGCAGAAACCATTATGTGTGTATAAACATGAGCATGTATTCATGATATACAATTCAAAATACAAGATATAAACACTTATCAGAAACACCAGGTGTGGCATGACTACTGAGAGGGGTGCTCGTTTCCACCCAACCGTAGGCTCAGTGACTCCAAACGGATTTACCACTAGCCACCCCCAAGCTAGACCACGATGCTTTGAGATTCAGTCTCCTACATCCAGCTCAACGGAAGTCAAGGACGAAGGTTACTCTCCTTCTCCTGATACAAAAAAATAATCTAGGACGAATGTTACTCTCCTTCTCCTCTATTCATAACTCCCTATATTTCTCGAGTTTCTCCCGGTTCTCTTCCATGATCTTTGTCGTGCGTGTTCTCTTCTCTCCCCCCCTTACCACACTTCCTCTCTTGCCTTTTTTCTGCAAGATTGTGTGTGGTGTGAATTTCCCCATCCATCGTTAGGTCTGGGAGATTTTATGGATGGTTAGTTCACCCCCATCTCCTCATTAACTCTTGAGGAGCCTCCCCACCTACCAATCTGATGGGAAATCCATTCCAAGGTCAGAGAGTTTCTTTGGTCTTTGAGAAAGTAAAAACCAGTATGCTACTGGCTCGATGGAAGTTAACGCAACCATTCCAGGTACCTTCCACCACCTCTCATTAGCCATTGTGGTCTCTTTTAGCACATCCCCCTCCCAGCAATCACGCAACACATAGTCATAACATAATTTACATCCATCGACCTTTTATACAAAGGTCCGTCAAATCAAACATTCACATCTTTGAGTTTTCCATAGTTCTTGGCCAATATAGTTATTTTTATAGACTGGGGGAAATAGGGTGTTATAGGTTGGAAAACTACCAAAACCAATCAAAAGGCGAGTGACACCCTTGGATGCACGAGAGTACGTCTTGAAGGGCACATCGCGTGATTTAAAAAGAAACATGAGTCAACAAATATAAGTGGCCTAGAAAACGATAAACTGATTTGACATTGTCAGATTTAAAATAATTAATTAATGAGTAAATTATTAATTGTGCAAGTGGGGATGTGTCATGGGAAAATTCTATAAAACAAATGAAATAGATGAGAAATGAATCGCATGGATTATGGGTAAAGTTATGCTGCAGAAATTTTGACAGGTTTTACTTGTGAGAGTTGGGGTTACCTAGTTTGAGAGAGAGTGGTGGCTCTACCTTGCGAGGAAAGCTTGCGCTAGAGTATTTTTGTTGTGTGGCAATGTGGCCATCCTTGCATGTATGTTTCATGCAATTTACATCCATATCCTCTATGTTGTTGTGAGCATAGAACCCTAGGAAGCAGTTGTCTCTTCGATTCCAACAGTGTCTTGGATTTCAATGGAGATTGAAGGTTTAATATCTCTTTGAAATCCTTTTGTGTAACTCTGCATCGCCACATACCAAACAAAAAATATCGGAGGTTGACTGATTCGAGGCCATTGCTAATGAAATAAGAGAGATCAATTATCAACTAATTTTGCATTGGATCCAATGAATGGAAGGTTCATAATTTTTAGGACCTCTCTTTGATACATCTCTTGGCCAAAAAAGAATGTTAATGCTCTCATGCTTCATAATCTCAGTATCTGGATTTCTAACAACTCTATCCCCCAACATCTGTATATACTCCTCCCTCAGGTTAATCAACAGCTTTGGCTGAGCAGGCATTGGCATCTGCAACTTAGTTCTCTCAACTGAAGCAGCGAGGAGCAAGTGGAGAGGATGGATTAGGCTATATGGATTTATCTTCTTCATAGTAGGCTTCGTGTCACTTCTCGACATTGCATACCTTACTACATCATCCTGGAGAATGTCCTACATCTCAAAATTTTCATTGTCCATGGCCTATTGCGCTCTCATTCTTCCTTTCGTCTCGGATTCTCCCAGATGGATGGTAATCAGAAGAAGGGAAGATGAAGCTCTGGACATTCTTAAAAAAATGGCTACCTAGAACGCTAAGTGTCTTCCTGTGAACATTCGGATAAGTCCTTCTTCTATGGAGGGAGATAGAAATTCAGCCCCTCCGGGACCAATTTTTCTCAGACTTGTCTGAACCTTGGAACGAACGATTGGTCTTTTAAATGTTGGGAGGCATTTAGCCAAAAACCAAGAAAGTTGATGTGATGAGAGATTGCATGCATTGTTAGTATTTGGGAAGCTGATGCAATGAGAGATTGCATGCATTGTTAGTATTTGGGAAGCTGATGCAATGAGAGATTGCATGCATTGTTAGTATTTGAACGCCCACTGTCACAATCGATAGTGTATCCCTGGTAAGCTGCAGAGCTTAATTTCTATGTGGTCAAGATTACGGAGCCCAAGAATATTACATTCTTGGCATATTTTTGCAACAAGGATTCATTGTTCTACTTATCTCCTGTCTTCCTCTCTCAATACTATTTGTAAATATGGAACGTGTTCTGCTTCTGTTCAAACAAAACCCGCAGATTTGTGAAAGGGATGGAAAATATGCATTGGGTTTGTTACCTAGTCTATTTGTGAATGCCATATTGAATCCTTTGGACAAGTTCCTGCAAATGCAGAGCATTGTATGGCCAGAGGCTTGCTCTTCTACTATTGTTATTGCATTTCACCTCTTAACGTGTTGGGTAACAATATACAATCTAGGATGGGGATTTATTGGTGCAATTGTATCCACTAGTGTCATCTTTTGGGTGAATGTTCGGATACTGGTGTTGTATATTGAATTCAGTGGTGTCTGGAAAAATACATGGTTGGGATTCTCCGAGAATTGTATTCGTGAGATCAAACAATTTCTCAAACTTTCAATCCCTTCTTCTATTATGGTCTGATACGGTTTCTTGTTCCACCCTAATTACAATTTATATTTAAGGAATAAAATGATTGTTCATGTTTCCAAAAGTGACGATAAATTACAGTGCAACCCAATATTTGACTTGTATTTGATCTACTCCACTATGCTCACTGGCTTCACATGTCACAAATTTTGAACAAGTAGACAAGATACACCACAACTTCACATCATGTTCAGTAATATTTATCTTCTTTCATCATGAGTAGAAATTCTTCTTCAACTTTGGCAACAAAGGAAGAGAAGAAAAACAGAACAAATGTTCATGCTTTTTTATATTGGCTTGTTGTTTAGTAATTGAAATGGAATGTTGTCTTGTCATTCACTAATTCAAATGGAATGTTTACATATAATGATCTAAATTCTGATTCCACCAAAAAAACTTCAAGTCTTTTGAGAGTTTCACGTTTCAGTCTTTTATAATATAAGTTGAAAATATATGTAACACTATAAATTTATGTTAATTCATTACTTAATATATCTATTCTTCATACAGATTACGTCATGGATACGCTTGAACTATGACACTATAAATATATGTTAATTCATTACTTAATATATTTATTCTTCATCGCATCAGAGTTCGAAAGCGCCAACCCGGCAACCGCAGGCATAAAATTGGCCAAGTATGAAAAGGAACAATGATCGGTCGGATTTGTCATGTGAGGATATAGATGGATATGAAGATATGTCAACATTCCAATGCTGGAAACCACGATCATAGAAAGGAGACTAAGTATATAACTAGAAAGCGATAATACATGGGAAGAAGACAAGGGAAAAAGGTCTAAGTATCTCACAAAAGAACATCTATTGTTCACTTATTAATGCAAATCCTTTCGAATCCATGGTGAGTTCTCACCTGTAAAGGAATAAATTGCAGATCACGTAAGTTCTTTGGGTGCAAGATGTATATGATGGAACATGGGACATAGGTGTTGGATACCACAAACCTGGGACCGGGTGATCAAATAATTGGTTAGGTATTGAAAGGGACCGTGGTTGATTGGGCTCATGGTGTGAATATATAGATAAAGAGTTGTTAATTTGTGAATCCATGAGGTTGTGATCATATAGCTACAACTAAATATAGAACCACAAAGGGATAATAGAGGGGGGAAAAGAGGATAATTAAGATTTTTAATACATTTCTGTGGACAAATTGTATATTGCAGAACTTCAGGTGTTGTTTGCAGCTCACGGAAAATTTGAAACACAATTTTGAGGTCGTCAATCCGAGAACCCGCAATCGAAAAAGTGTGGAAGTATGGAACATGGAAACGTTGGTCGAGACTTGCTTTCATTAATATATTGAAATTTGTAATAGCTTTTCCATTACCTAGCAAGATCTTCTTTGCATGTTTTTGGACAATTTCTATAGGGATGGTTGGTTGTCGAGACTTTTTCTTATTAATGATGATTTTTTACGGTCGTTTTAGTATTAAACCTTTGGTGTTGCATATCTGAAAAGAAGTAAGAGGATGGGAAGAATAGGAAACAGTGACTAGGAGTTGGATTTTTCATGAACCCGCCAACACAAGGATCCAAAAAAGGGTGACAAGGTTTCCCTAGAAGAGGCAAGGCCCCGACGACCAAATTGTATATATTAGAACATCTGAATGCATAATGTGTAACACGGAAGAGTGGATGATGTCAAATTGTGGTAGTCAATTTGTATATGGTGGAGGAGCGGGTGCCAATTCTTTCGTACTAGTGTGTCGAGTTGTCACTAGTAAGAGCATAGCTAATGTATATCAGGAAGGACACGAAGTTGGTTGGGATGGAAGGAAATGACAGATACTTTGAACGAAGTTAATGTATACGAGGAAACTGTGGTGGAAGTGTAGATCATGGATGTTTTGAGTGCAAGATGTATATCACGAAACAATAAATAGTTGAGTTCATAAGTGTCAACCCGACAACCGCGACCATAAAATTGGCTAAGTATGGAAAGGAACAATGGTTGGTTGGATTTGTCATGTGAGGATATAGATGGAGATGAAGACATGTCAACCCGCCAACCCTGGAACCGGATATCATAGAAAGGTGACTAAGTATATATCCAGAAAGTGATAATGGACGGCAATAAGAAAAGGCGAGTTTGTATGCGCCAACCTGGAAACCATGGCCATAAAATTGACAAAGTATGGAAAGGAACAATGGTCAGTCAGATTCATCATGTGTGGATATAGATGGAGATGAAGATATGTCAACCCGCCAACCCTACAATTGGTGATCATAGAAAGATGACTAAGTATATAACCAGAAAGTGATAATGGACGGGAAAAAGAAAAGGGTAAAAGGGCTAAGTATCTGATAGTCGAAAATCCATTTTTTTTTTCATTTATTAATGCCAATGTTTTCAAACCCCTGCTGGGTTGTCACTAGTAAAAGCATAAAATGCAGATCACTTAAGTTCTTTGGCTGCAAGATGTATATGATGGAACATGGGACATAGGTGTTGGATATGACGAACCCAAGGCCTAGTGGCTAGATAATTGGCTAAGTATTGGCCAAGATAAAGTTTTGATATCTATTTCAATAGTATTCATACTAATATGTATTAATAGAGAAAGTTTTGATATTTATTTGAATATTATTCATACTAATATATATTAATGGATTAGCTATGTTTCAAATGAAAATCATCTCCCAATTTGCAGGATGCTCTTCGGTTTGAAAATTTCGTTGAAACCACGAAATTTTTGACTACAAGATGTATATAACACAACAAGAAGTAGCAGATTTCTAAAGCACCAATCTGGAAACCGCAGTCATAAGATTGGATAAGTATGGAAAGGAACAACTATCGGTCGGATTCATCATGTGAGGATATAGATGGAGATGAAGATATGTCATCCAACCAACCGTCGAACCCACAATCATAGAAAGATGACTAAATACATAACCAAAAAGTGATAATAGATGGGAAGAAGAAAAGGGGAAAAGGGTTAAGTATCTCAGAGAAGAAAATATATTGTTCCTTTATTAATGCCAATCTTTTTGAACTCCTGGTGAGTTATCACTAGTTAAAGATTAAATTACAGATCATGAAATTTCTTTGGCTGCAAGATGTTTATGGCAGAATAAGGGATACAGTTGTTGGATATCACAAACCTGAGGCTCGGTGGCTAGAAGGTGAGTTATCACTAGTTAAAGCATAAATTGTAGATCATGGAAGATCTTTGGCTGCAAGATCTATATGATGGAATAGGGAACATATTTGTTGAATATCACAAACCTGGGACCCGGTGGCTAGATAATTGGCCAAGTTTTGGCCAAGAGGAAGTTTTTATATTTATTTCGATAGTACTCATATTAGTATATATGCATGGATATTATCAATTATAAGAAGTTGTAATATATTAAAGATATTGAACAGGAAGATGGCATCAACACTTGAGTTTCCTTTTTGTAAGTCATTAATTCATTGTATTTACAAGACCCAAAGAATGAAAGAAGGAAGGATCCTCCAATTTCTTTCTTTTAAGTATAGGGCCGACGCCACATAAGTATGGCCTATGAAAAATTATTCTTCCATGTAAAATATAAGCAATAAGCAAAGTATCCTTTATTTAAATTGAAGTACTGGGCAACAGAAAGAAAATCTTTTTGTCCATGTTTAACGACACACAGGAAAAAAAGGTACAAAATAAAATGAAAAGAAATACCAGAGATTGGAAAACACCATAAAAAAAAACTTCAAAGATTCTATATTCAAATAAGATGGGTTAAAAAATACAGCTGAGATTATTTTCCACAATGATTGCAATTTGGCCTGCCACCAGCCAATAAAAACTATATACAATGATGAAGCTTGTTGATAGTTTTCTTGACGATCAAATCCTTTATTCGTAAAAAAATGAGTTGAATATCAATTTCGAATCTTTGACTTAATTGGTGCTACCAACTAGATCTATCCCAGTTTTTTGGATAGATTGTCTCTTCTAGATATGGTCTAATTGCATTGTCTAGTTATTCAACATTCCATTCTTTGTCAAGTATTAATTTCCCTCTGCCCTCGAAAACTTGGGGTTTAAGGTGATTTCCTTGTAATGTTCCTGACCATTGACATCTAAGACAACCTAGAAATGAAATTCAGGCCCAATTCAAAGTTGAGGGAGTTGTTTCATGTGACATCATCTATGGGACAAAAAAAAATCAAGTATGTTGTGACTGTTATTCTCCTTTTATTCGATAATCTATTTGGTTGAAAATCCTACCTAAAGATTTGTATGTAGAACTTGTTTATTTTATTATAATAAATTGGAAGGAACGTTCAAGCCAACTGCAAAATGTTCTTCTATTGAAGTACATGACTTCTTCCGACAACACAGGTCTGGTAAGTGTATCAAATGTTGCAGATCACATTAGCACATGTATGGCAAGTGTATCCAATGTTGCAGATCGGATCAGAATATATATTTCGTCATAGGGGTGGCAGATATGGCAGCCCACAAAAAGTTCTGGAATGTTCGGAGGTGATGACAAATATGAGGATTCTGTAACTACATCCAGAGGAAATCGAACAAACTTTGACAAAGAACATGAATTTTTTTCAAGTCTGTTACCACACCCAGAAGTAGCTCGGAAAACTTTGAAATAAAAAATTTTGTAGTGATAATATGTCATTTTATCAACCCATACAGTTTATGTTACCCGCTTCTGGGTACATTCATGAACGAAATAATATTTTATTCCATTTACGAACATCACAGACCATTTTACAAGCCACAGTAAGTGTGATGCCCCTAACGAATAAAACTTCTTTTGTGATCTGTAGAATTCGATATACTTGCCAAATTTGTGTTGTTGGAAGAAACTATATACTTAAATGAAGAAGTATTTTGCACGTGACCTGAAAATCCATTACAACTCCCAACAAGAAAACAAATAAGATAAACAAACAAATCTCCAGGTAGGATTTTCAACCAACCAAAGCATTGAATATAGGGAGAACACCAACCAGAAGATACTTGTTCTTTCTTTTCCCCCTGTCTAAGTTTTTGTTGGATAACATATTTTTTTTTTGAATCAAAGCTCACGTCACATAAAACCAGTCTCTCTTCTTTCATTTGGGCCTCAATCATTTCTCTAAGTTGTATTACATGCCCATGACTAGTAACATTAGAACGAAGGTGCCCTAAATCCCAAACCATTGTTGATAGAGAAAAATGGCAATAAGTATTTAAAAGCAACGCTAGATGATATTCCACAGATTTTGGGTTAATTCATTTTAATGAAAGATGTTCTTGATATTTTCTCTTATTAATGCCAATTTTTTCGAATATGTATGTTGAATAATGACTAATAACACATATTAACATTCCTGTATCTGAGCATATTCTCAAATATGACATCTAACATATGCACAATATTAAATAGGGACATGACGTCAAGTCCTCTATGGGTGACACATTCATGGATGACAGTGAGGTAGTATAGTATTGCACTATTACTATGATGAAGCCTTTAAAAAACTAAAAGAGCCAATTTTTTTATTTTTATTTTTGCAAATTCAAAATGCAGGCAAAAGAAATTACCAGATCCCATAATATTCACCTATCTATTCATTTTAATGGGAGATGTGCTTGAGATTTCTACTTACACTAGTACATTTGGGTTAAATTTCGACGGCACGTTTGATGCAATTGCCACTTTATATTGTCAGGAGAACGACAAATAATGGACCCCCTTAAACGTCGTTTCACATGATGTCGCTTTTTCGATGACATAGATTTCGTCGTTATTGCGACATCTTGGAAGTGGAAAGAGTGACGTCTTGGACATGGAAAGAGAGATGTCTTGGATGTGGCAAGAGTGACGTCTTGGACATGGCAAGAGAGACATATTGGATGTGGCAAGAGCGACGTCTTGGAGGTGGCAAGAGAGACGGCTTGGAGGTGGAAAGAGAGACATCTTAGACATCGCAAGAGAGACGTCTTGGACATGGCAAGAGTGATGTCTTGGACCTGGCAGGAGTGATGTCTTGGATACATAAAGAGAGACATCTTGGATGTGGGAAGAGCGACGTATTGGAGGTGGCAAGAGAGATGGCTTGGAGGTGGCAAGAGAGACATCTTGGACATGGCAAGAGAGATGTCCTGGAGGTGGAAAGAGTGATGTCTTGGAGGTGGCAAGAGAGACAACTTGGAGGTGGCAAGAGCGACGTCTTGGAGGTGGTAAGAGAGACATATTTGAGGTTGAAAGAGCGACATTAAGGAGTATGAACTCCAACATGGTTGCTATGGGAGAGACACTCCAAGATGTTGCAATAGCCACTATGTTGTAGGTATTTAAAAAAAAAATATGATATCAATATTGAGAGGGACGGGTACATTAAACTTTGCTAAGATATTGGCCATATCAATATTTAAATCTATATCATCGGTCTTGGAGCTGGCAAGAGTGATGTTAAGAGGTATCAACTCCGACGTGGTTGCTATGGGAGAGACAATCTAAGACATTGCAATAGCGATTGTGTTGTAGGTTTTTAAAAAAATAATACAATATCAATACTAAGAGGGACAGGTACATTAACCTTTGCTAAGATACTAGCCATATCAATATTTAAATCTATATCATTGGTCTTAGGAAAGGTTGGTTGAGGAGGAGGACTAACTTCCAATGGTAAAAGGGGTATTGACTAATGAGGTTTAGGATCACTAAGATATGTCTCGGGTGTGTTATCACACGAACTCACAATTGTTGAGATGAACTCTGAAAGCTCAAGTGAAATCATGCATAACTTAGAGGGAAGGCCCCTGTCACCTCACGAACCCTCTTTCACTTCAAGCCAAATTTCCTCCAACTGAAGGGGGTTTCCCTCAATTAAGATTGGGAGGACTTAGGGTAAGGAATCTCAATGTCCAGAGTGAATTCCAAGAAAAATGTGTTTGGGTAGCTTTAGACTATCGAAGAAAGTGCTTGGAGGTCTCAAGATCAATGTCTTTTCATTGGGCATATGGAGTTAATGTAGCACTTCAATGGAGACCGAGGGAAAAATAAGACTTGAAAGTCTATCATAGGATTATCACCTCATAAGCCTAGGTCAACCTCTTAGGAGAGAAAAACCTACAGTTTATCCCCTCATAAACACTAGGTGTTTTCATATCCCTTCAAGAGATACTAGCACAAGATCAAGACAACTATGTTTTAAACCCTAGGGGGATAGCCACTTCTAACCCCTAGAACTAAACCCTAGCCAAGAAAATCCTTAAGGGGATAGCCACTCCTAACCATTAAGGAAAACATTGAATGCTTCAATGAGTTAAGATGGATAAAACAAGGGAAGGGGATGATCACTCTCAATCCTTCCTTAGGGTTTCAAGACTATTCAAGGAGATACTATTTGCAAGGGTTGATCTTGGGTTGGTAAATATGGCAAAATAGAATGAATTAATCATAGCAGAATAAAGTGGCTTTGTTTCTTATGTCCATCAAATTCTTTGAGATGCACTAAAGGCATGACATAAAACAAATTCAAGTGATCTCCAAGTATTCTATCCTCTTCATTTTGTGGCTAGATATGGTGACATCTTAATTCCTCATAAACTTCTACAACATGTATTCTCAAAAGGCTATATGCAATTGTTAGTCCCTAGACAAAGTTGGGAATATAGTTCTATATTGAATTGATCTCATCTTGCACTTGGATATTAGTTTCTTGTGCAAAATATTCTTCTCAAGAAGACTAGAAGTATTGTTATACAAAGAAGTAACATCATTTTGAAGTATTTCATTAGTATCATGTAATTAATCAATGGCATTAGGAAGATTGGATTTAGTGTCCTACAATGAAGTAATTGCATTGGGTATTTCATTGTTATACTTCTATAACTAGCATACCCCTAAGCAGGGGAAAGGAAACACCGAAGTGAATTGGTGTGGTTACTTTGCTTAAAGACTATGAGATTTTGTTTTTGGGAGGACTTAAAGAGATTTAGCCATGGGTAATCAATAGTCATAGTTTTAGACCAATGATTTAGACCTTCATTCTCAGTTGTAGGTACATTCAATGCATCTAATTAATCCTATACAACCTTTGTGTGAAATTGGGTAAATCAATAGATTTGGACATGCAATGACAAAAGAAACAAACTAATCATGAGAATGAATTGATTTCCTTCTATAACATTCATGCCACAACTAAAGCTTTTGGATTTACCTTACATATATAATTGGTCCAGTCATTGTGGTCAATGGAGGGAAAAAAACAACAGTAAATAGACATATTGCAAGCTTCATTTGTGAAAATCCAGTTTGATCAACCTTTACTTTTTTATTCTCTACCTCTGACACTCTTGCATTTTCCTTTGCTACATGTGGTTCTATCATAATGATACTACATGATACCGCATACACTTTCTTGATCCATCTAGATGGCTCAATGCTTGTGAATCATGCTCGTTTTGCTCAATGCTTGGCACATCCTATTCGTTAGATTATAAATAATGTTTATCCAATAAACAAGATGGATCAAACATTTATCTCACTGCATGGTGTTTAATATTTTCCAGGGTCAAGCATTCAAGAAAGCATGAAGCAATTTGCATGAACATCACAGCAAGACAAGATGCTCTTGCCTGATATTTGACCATTTATATGAGGAAGGAGTTGAAACAATTCATAATTTCAATGGATTACTTGAATTATCATGTGTTTAAAGCACTACTAGAGAAGGTCCAAGAGGAATTTGATTTCAACCACAAGAGAGCCCTCACTCTCCCATACGATCTTGTTGTTTTCGAGCATCTTACATGGATGATAACCAAGCATGGTTAGATGACGTAGTGTGTGATTTTGGAGAAAATCATCGACTTCAACTCCCATGATATTGAGTGTGGATCATCCGAGGCCAAAGTCATTTACTCCAATCAATTGGTTCTCCAAGCCTTGGCTCATAAATCCTTTTGTCGACACTTAAAATCCTACAAATCTCGATAACATTTTATTGTTTAGATTAACGATAGGAATTAATACATCTAAAGTCACCAAAATATTAGATGTGACTACAAAGCATGTGGTATCTAGTTGCTAACACTTTTTTTAATAACAATCATGAGAAATTTGTAATGACATGATCAATATAATAAACACAATGATATCGAGATGGTAAATTGCAAAGTTGCTAAATTATCAATTGTTGAGAGATTGTGTAATGATTAATTGTACTTGGGACATCATATTTATTTAATAACAATGGTATACTAGTTGATATTAATTTCTTGAAATTAATAGCCTTTCACTTGGATATTAATTTCCTAAAATTTATAGGATAATATTTTTTTTAAAATGTTGCATACAATTAAAATAAAGCAAACCAAATTGGAATCAAATCATGATAGAAAACTTAACATTCAATGACCCTAGTAATTATATTTGCATGAATGGATTATATGATAATTTCTCTAGAAGCTTCTTGACAAAGTGTGTTGTTTTTGTCATCTCTGATAGTCATGATAAATAACGTGAGTGGTTATATTTCATAATAAATATAATAATGAATTAAATTTTACATTTATTTTTACACTTCTATGGTAAGTCTCCTCCTTTTCTCTCTGGAAAGACCTGTCATTCCAAGAAGACCTACAAGAGCATCTCTCAAAGGAGTGAGCTTCACAAACTCCATGACTTCTGCCACAAACATCTACAGTTATTGTAATAACAAAAAATTGTGAGTAAATGTCGTTTGCATAGTCTCGTTAATAAGGAAAGAGATCTTCACTCTGAAGCACTGAATGCAAGGAGAGGGGGGAGCAATTTTGACCAACCATTCTATTTTTCTCATCAACCTCGCAAGAAAGACAAAGCCAAGTGGAAAATACAAGTGATTCAAAGATTGTGACATTTGGAGAGTGGATATCATTTTATTCACAATAGCCTGAGATGCGAGCAAATGTTTCTTGCTTCTTGGGGAATCCAGAGATGCTTATATTCCCTTCTATATAGCCCCCTAATTTTCTTCCAGCCAAGACATCCTTTAGGATAGTTTTTCCAGCACCGCTAACTCCCATCAAGGATGTAAGTACCCCTGGTCTAAAGGATCCACTTACATTGCAAAGTAGTTGTAGCATGTCTTGAGCCAAGCCTTCACTTTTCATCTCCTGTTACAAAATTAACATTAGTTCCAAATGTTCTAGTGAAGAGAACCTGGGTATGTCAAACTACTGCTAGATTAAAATTCAATTGGATGATTTGCAGATGTACATATTGTTGGCATGTCAACATAATAGTTTATGTTCTCGAAAACCATCGACAATGGCTGGAAATGAAGGATCATTCATTTCTTGTGTTGTGCCGAGACTTGAATGACACTGACTTCTCCATCACATGTAGAATTGTCTTCAGAGGTTAGATTCTGTCTCCTATCTGACAAGTAAGCATGACTGACAAAATTGTTAAATCTATGAATGAATAGTGCATGCTTTTTAATATACATTTAAATCTTTGGATGTGACCAGTTTATATAGTTTTCTAGATTGCATTCTTTGCAATTCAATTGTTTCATCCTTTCTTTCGAGAAAAATCTAAAACAGGTTCAAAGTCTCAGTTAAAATCATCACAAAGGCTTTCTAACATCTCTCTCTCCATTGTCTGACACAAGGTGTTACAAAGAAGTTCTATAGTTCATTCAAGTTTCTCATTGTCTATAGCAAGATTAGAATTAGTTACAATTAGTAGTTTGTCACTTCATTGTCTCCATTGAAGACAATGGAGACAATGAAGTGACAAACTGCTAATTGTAGCTGATTGTTTCAGCCAGAGAGTGAAGCATATTTCGAAATGGAGACAATGAATTTTCTCACTTCATTGTCTCCATTTTGAAATATGTTTCACTCTCTAGCTGAAAACATGTACTTTTATCTTTGAGCAGTAGACTGAAACATTCACAAATACTAAAAGAATTTCTGGAGAGCTCATGACTTACCACTAGACTTTTTTTGAGATGTCAGTTCAGAATGATGTTTCTTTCCTTGGCTTCTTTCTCCAGTTATGTGTGCTTGCTTATCTTCAATAACATCTTCAGATATAACAGCCTGTGAATTCCCCAAAGTTGTAGTTTGATGAGGTTTTATTAGATCTCACTTTTTTTTATGATTTGAATGTAAGAGAAATAGTAGCACAACCCAAACATTATAATGGAATGCCAGACTTACGGTTCAAGAATGTTAAACAACAGTGTATAGAACGTTGAAAAAAACACAGAACCCAATCAATGCTCCAATTCCAATCCAATAGAATTTAGCTTCAGCAAATAATCCACGAGATTCTAGTACAACACGTCCAATTGTTTCACTGGAGCTATTAATGATGGGCTGGACAAAGATGAAATATTTAGATGAAAGGCAATATTCAATATTTATTTCCTAGACTATGATGATAGGACACTTTACTTTATTCCTATCACTTACTTTATTCCATCTGGGAGCCAGAAATTCACTCACCTCTATGGTGTTTTGGCCATAGGACATCGGTGAGCACCAATATGCCCAAATCCACCAGCTAGGTATGTTCTTTGTTCCATAAACATGAATAAAATCAAGCATTTCTTGTAACCTGAATTCATTTAATTGAAAATCTCAGGATAGCCATAAAAATTATTCTCTTTGGAGTAAATAATTATATTTGCATATGCTATACTGTCAAATACCTCTTGATACCACAAATCCTCCGAGAACAAACACAATAAGGAAAGCAAATGATCCAAATGTTTGTGACAAAATCATGACATCTGATGCACCATAAAGAGGAGGAAGAATTGCCTAAAGAACCTGAAAAAATCAAGGCAATGTCTGGGGTTACTCATTGAATATTTTAGTGTTCTGACAATCAAAACACAATTTTGACGTCCCTACTTTCTTTTTCTTTTTCATTGTTACATTTTGGTGAAGGAGGATGTTACATTTTATTTCCGTTCATCTAGATTCCAATCATTTATTCATAGGTACCCTTTCATGTAAATGGGATTTGTAGTGTTCTTTTTATTTCAGGCTACCTAGGATGATTCAATGTCCATAATTAGATCATTTCATATGATTGTATCCAATCTCACCTGCAGTCGCTTAACTGTCCTGAATTGGGAGATCGACGAAGATATGATAGACGATAAACTAAATTTTTCTTATTTATATTCATGTAAGGTAGCTTGCCAAAACTAAAAACAAATTTAAATAATGCAAATACCGAGCATGGTACAAAATGTAGCTATACATAAAAATACTTGGCTAGCACTTCTGGAAATTGACTTTTTGGTAGTTCTTTGTTGGGCATCTATTGCATATTATACAAGTTGAAGATGGCCTATCTGATTACTTTTATATACAACAACATAGTGAATTATTTCATAGTCCTATACATCTACAAAATAGGGTTGTCTGTGTGTGTGACTGATTCATAAATATATTAGTCAGAGTTCTCATTCTTCCATCCATATCTACAGAATAGTCAAAAGATAAATGAATTTGTTTACTGATTGATTAATGGACCAGTA
>JZKD02S0132411.1:89667-108373 GCA_000966675.3 Picea glauca
CATATTATTTTTGTCTAACCCTTCTTCTATAATTTCCAATTTTTAATGGATTTTTACTTGGATCAATCATTATAACTTTTATTATGTCAAAGGTGTTTCTTTATTATGGTCACATACATGATGATTTTTACGTCTAAATTACCAACCAATTTACACAAACTACATGCGTGCAACACTTGTTTTTTATCCCATCACATGTGTCAGTTTATGTTTGGATCATGTGGAAATGGTTGGAATGAAAAATTTTCTTTGTATGCTTATTCGGTTTCTTCCTCGTTGATGGTGTTCATTGATGAGAGTATATAATATGGAACTTCCAATTCAACCACCACAATGTCATGCACCAACCGTGCATAGTGAGCACTAGTGAATGGGGCCAACATTGAAATGTCTTCAATATGTGTCTGTATGCACCAAAATTTGACATGGTTAGACTAGACATATGCCTTAATGGTATGGGAGGGTTTCAAGACTCAAGGATGTATGATGTCCCGACCACACAATATTTGAGATCGTCCATGTTTGCAACAATGTTCATAATGGGTGTCTCATTGTCAAATGTCGTTGTTTCCATATGTATAATTGTTGTTGGAACTCTCTTGAAATGTCATGCAACTTCCAATTAAACCACCAAAAATGTCATGCACCAATCCCGCATAGTGAGCAGTGAATGGGGCCAACATTGAAATTTCTTCAATGCGTGCTTGTGTGCATCAAAATTTGACATGGTTAGAATAGACACATGCCTTGACGATATGGGAGGGTTTCAAGAATCAAGGATGGATGATGTCATACAGAAACATTTTGAAAAAAATTCAACGTTGGCCCCATTCACAGGTCACTATTTCCCATCATGTACTCTAGCCCTAGTACAATGTTTTTTAATATTTGTTTCCTTTAAAATTTGATCAATCATAAAATTAAAATGAAATGAGAAGAGCCCTAGTACAATGTGTTTTAATAGTTGTAATCTAGCCGAGAACACTCGCAAACCCTTTTTGAATTGTCGTTATTATAGAAAACTTGTCTTAACATCTGTAAAATGCAACATATTTATAGATTTTATAATGTTGCAATTCCGACTATTATTGACGAAATCAAAGTTGACTTGGTCAAAATACTAGGTGATCATTGGAGGGGGGAAACCTAGTTTCCACAACGTTGCAAAGACCCACAAGCCCTTTTTGAAGCATCACTATTATAGCAAACTTGTCGCAACATCCGTCAAATGAAACATATTTATATATCCTCCTTGTAAGACCTGCAAACCCTTTTTGGAGCACTGTTATTATAGAAAACTTGTTGCAACATCCATCAAATTTATAATGTCACAATTCCGACGTTAAAAAACTTAAGTGACCGTTAGTATTTTGACTTAGTCAACATACTAAGGTGACCGTTGGAGGGCAAAAACCTAGTTTCCAAAGCATCACAATTGCGACAACAATCTTCACAAACGTGAAAAGAGAGACGTCTATGTCACAAATGTGGCAAGAGAGACGACTAGGTGGAAAACGTGGAAAGAGAGATGTTAATGTGGTAAGAGAGACGTCAATGTGGCAATATCGATGTTATCGGGCAATATTTTTTTATTTTTTTTAAATTTCCTCTATTTTGCGACAATATGGACAATTTTGTCGATAACGCTGCAAATAAAACGTCGAAATTTTTACAATATGTACTACTGTTATTAAATCCAATCTTTTCGATCCTGTCTGGCCGGTTGTGACTTTTGAAAGCATAATTAATGTCTATTGGGAATTGCAGAAGGTAGCAGGGATGGAGGGGAGCGACAAATGCTTTTAAAATTTTCTAAACCCAGAAAGGCGTCAACCTACCAAACTTTGAAAACTCGATTAAGTATGGAAAGGTAGGTAGGATAGAAAAACTCATCACAAGAAGAGGCACGATTGCGAGTTCGAGGAGTGCAGGGTCAAATTGTAGAGCATAGAAGTTATGGGTACAAGATGTATGCACCGAACATGAGCTACCATAGTTCGATAGCACCTATCCACGAAGCCGTGTCCACAAAATTGGATAATTATGAACCCAAACGACAGTCGGTCAGAATCATGATGTGAATATATATATGGAGGTAACGGTTTGTTAGTTCGCCACACCGGGAACCCACGAGCATAGAAACGTGAGAAAGTATAGAACCAAAAACACAGTTTACAAGAGGAAAAAAAAAGGGAGAGAACAACTATATCGCTCACACATCAAAACTTACTCTCATAACTATGAAACCATAGTAAGACATAAACCATGGAAAAAACATCGCCAGCTATGAAATATAGTTTGAGGTCGACACAATCTGGTTGAAGGCATAAGAGATGCAATTTAAATCGACTGCAAATTTTTGTATGTTATTTTATCTTAATAGTATTTTAAGGAGAGTCAACTGCAAAACAATGTAACAACATATCCCACTGTGGATGCAGCACCCCAACGTTGCAAACCCTAGGCAAACAAAAGCAAGCAACAAATAACAACCTAGTTAAGAAGCACCAGAAGGCCCAATTGCAGCCGCAGGACCCGAACCTTGCAAAGTTGAATCAAACAACAATAAACAATATCCAACGAACAAAGAAGCAAGCAGCAACCACTCCACCAGGAATGACGTAGTTCCAATCGCGGTTGTAGAACGCTAAACGTGCAAACTGCAACAAGAAAAATAGGAAAACAACAACAACAACAAAATTCAAATAAGAAATCAGTAGAGATGTGATGCAAGAGCATCACTCCATTTCAGCAATGTGCCAACCAACCAACACATCCAACACACATTTAATGGAGAAAGGAAGAGGACTAGCCCTCTCAATTTTGAAATTTGAAATTTCAATAAATGATCTAAGGATTTTAATGCCAGACCAGGCCTTTGTATAAGTAGTGGTTGAGGTTTCCTTTAATGGTTTCTTGGAGCAAGCCCAATACGTAGTCAGGACTGGGCATCCATTTATGTAATGTAGCCGTAGGAGTCACTCTGTGATGGCAATAGCTCAAAGATGCTGAGGTTGAGAATAAGCTCAAGAGAGCCCTCTTTGTAATTAGAGAGTGATAAGATAGAGAATGAGAGAGATTAGAGGAGAGACCAGAGCAGAGAGGTCTCGATAGAGATTTGAGACTTGTTACAGTCCAGCCTTTGTAGACACCTTGTATAGGCATTTTTGAATTAATAGAACAACAGTTTTTCCTGCCATGAATTGTCTGTATGTGTTTGCATGTTTTTATGCATTTCATGTTTTGAATGCATAACTGGTGAAGTATTTGATAAGTTTCAATTTCTTCCCATATTGGAGTTTTTGAGTGCAAGGAGTGCACATAGTCTTCAAGGTGTGTGTTGACAGAGGTGAGACAACCTCAAGAAACCTCAAGAGGGATAGCGTTGAACCTTAATTAGTAGAGGTGAAAGGAGTGCACAGGAAGGAACTCTGTCTCGAGTTTAGGGAAGACAAAACTACTGAAGGTTTTGTAGAGCTCTACGAAGAGGGCATCGAGCGAGTGCATAGAGTGCACTAAGGAACTCTATTTTGAGTTATGAGAAAAGAGAAGTGTTGAAGAGAAGACACTCACAGGGTTGTTGAATACTCTATAGGCTCTACAAGGTGTGCATCGAGCAGGAGAACGCAAGGTGGGCATAAGGAGTTTTGTTTTCAAGAAAACTTCTCGAATCTGAGTTATTCGAGATCCTCGAATGCAAAGTATGCACATGAGTAAATATCCAAGAGGATGAAGCTCAGAAGGGATAGTGTTTCTATAATGTAGACGAGACCCAGAGGAACTAGGCTCTCAAGAGGAAGGGTTGAAGGTCGAGACCTTCGAGACTTAGAAAATATTTTAAGTAAAAAAATCCAAGAAATCTTAGGAGGAAGAGAACAACTGTCATTGGATTAGCACTAGGAAGAAAGATCTGGACCATTGAATCTACGTCCAAGCAATAGGAGGAGAGCATGTAAGGAGGATAGATATGAACCATCAGATCTAGCACCAATACCGAACAACCGTTGGATCAGGTGAAGGTGCATGGGGTTTAAACCCTTGGATATCCACACATTCAGAAATCGGAGGTTGGAGGAGCAGAGAAGGCCTCACCCCATACTTGTAATCATGGAGATCATGAAATCACGTCAGCCGTCAGATCTGGAGTGTAGTGGCCCGAGAGCCACTGGATCAAGGATACGTTCATGGGGTTTAGTCCCTGGGAGATGCACAGGAAAAAGGATTTGGGCTATCAGATATAGAACCAAGGACTGAGAGTCGTTGGATCTAGAAGAAGGTGCGAGGGGTTTAATCCCTGGGAAGATGCATAGAAGGATAGAAGAAACAACATAAACTTTGAGGGAGAAGTGTCGATTTTCCGTGATTCATTGGATCTAGAAAAGGTGTGCGAGGTTTAAACCTCGTAACAACAGAAGGACAAGGACTCATCAAGTCCCGAAAGCATCAGGACTGTCCATTTTGGAGGATGGGTGGTAGAGATCTAGAAACTACCAGGATTTTTGTCAGTGGGAGTTGGGAGGTGAAGTCTTCATAGACATCTCGAAAAGAAGATAGTCAAAATTCAATCCTAGCCATTGACTAAGCGGAGGATTTGGACCATTGATCAAGATCACTGAGATTTAGGTTTTGGGATTTGATAAGTCAAGGAGGAGAACATTGTATCATGATTCCCCAAATCTTGAAACCTCAAAAGAATTAGGAGGAATAGAACTAGGTCACATGACCGATCATATTAAAAGCGACTTAAGGGAGGAGCTAAGGCGCCATTAGACCCGTTCAGGTTTCGACATTTTGGAAGACAGAGAATAGGAGGAACACTTGCATCGTGATTCCCCAAATCACAAAATCCGATAGCGCTTTGACGTTAACCGTGTTGTCACAGAGTGGTGGTCACAGGGACAAAGGCTAAGGGAGGATCTAGAGCTGTTAAGCCCTTTTTGACGTTTCAGTGACCGACAGTTGGAGGGACAAGGAGTCAACCCCTCCACATCGCGAAATGTGAAAATTGGAGAGCCGGTTGGATGTTAGTTGTTGGTCACGGGACAATGGTCATATGAGTCAAGAGTGAAGGTAGGAGATAGTGGGATCTAGGCTCTATTTTGGGGTTCAGCAATTCGAAGGACAAGGAGCCTGGGATAGCTCGCATGTAAGAGTCCTGAAACCCCAAAATGCAAAAGGTGTGTTGTTTACACCTTGGGTCATAGCCCAAGGTCACCAGATAAGAAGGGACCTGTGGATTCATTTAAAGGGTTCCAGCAGGAGCCCGAAGAGCCATTTCGGCTTAGAAGAGGATCGATCCAGAGACCGAGAGGTCGCAAAACCCTACTGAGGTAGGGGGACTACATCAAGTGATATTAGAGCCACTTTTTGTTTGTATAGTGCAGGTAGAGGGAGGCAGAGTAGATAAAGAGAATACTCTGATACACACCATCAAGTGGTATCAGAGCCAACAATTTTTTTGCTTGCATATAATAGACAAGAGGAGGACTATGAAGGGATATAGTTTGATACCATCAAGTGGTATTAGAGAAGATTTTTTTCTGTAGATTTCAGGCAAAAGAGAAAGAGGAGACCGTTACTTTGTTCATAGACAAAGGAGAGACGGTGGGAGAAATTCTGGTAACATCAAGTGGAATCAGGAGCAGAGATTCATCTGTATACAACAGGTGAAAGAAGCAGGGTGTTAAAGCTCTGTGGTGATTGTTGCAAGGTGTGCAACAAATGATAGACAACTAGGTGAGCTGTAGGAGGATGTGGAGATTCTCTCAGATGTAGAGTGATCCATACACTTGCCAGGAGGGCAAGTGAAAGATGGAAACAACTATTGAAGGCCATGAGTGTGGTGGAAGAGGAGACCACCAACAGATGAGTAAAGAAGATATTGAAAAATAACTCTCTAAGATAAGGGCGAGAATGGAACAACTGACATTGAAGATGCAGCAGGAGGCAAAAGTACACTGGAGGTACGAATGGCCTCTGAACAAGAAAGCCAAATGGCCTGTTCAAAAGTTGTTGGATAGGAAACAACAACAAGAGTTGAAGAAGTGGTTGAGGTATGCTAAAAACCTTAGTGACACAGAGCTTGTTCGCATCTGTGAGCTAGAAGTTGGAGGAACCCTAAGTGATGAGGAAGAGGGATCAGTTTTAGATCTCATAAATTACCAAGACGACAAGGATGAACTTTCAAATTGCTAGGTGGGCAATGGAATGAGATCACTAGAGGATCTCATAGACTGTCAAGAGGACACCAATGAAAATTCATATTGCCAAGTGGGCAATGGCATGATATTAGTAGAGGATCTCATAAACTACCAGGTGGGCAGAAATGAACTTTTGAGTTGCCAGGTGGGAAATGGGAAGAGATCAGCAAAAGGTCTCACATACTGCCAAGGGGGCAGTGGTGAAAGTTTAGATTGCCAAGTGGGCAATGAGATGGGATCACTGGATCTCATAGACTGCCAAGTGGGCAGCATAAAATTCCCAAATTGCCAAGTGGGCAGGGGAAAAGAAGTGGGACTGTCTGAAAGTCTTAGGGACTCAGAAGTGAGTTTAGGTCAGCAAGGAGTGCTAATAAGTGAAGATTCATGTGGTTTTGAAGACCATGTGAATGAATATGATGACAAGTTAAAAACTTGCACCATCCAAAAGGAGGATCAAAAGAGCATTCTGATGATTGGGGGAATTCAGGTATTCCTACCAGATAGCCCAATTGAGGCAAGAGCATATGTTGCAGATGCAACAGCAGAAGGAGGAAAACCAATAGAGACTATCAAAGAAGAGGAAGAAGTGGAGCAGACACTGATGTTTTCCCAAGGAGAAGAAGAAGAGTATTCAACCAAGTTGCTCAAAATTTTCATCCAGGAAGTTGAATCAGAAATGACTGCAGCACTGGATTCTGCAACAGAAGAGGAAGCAGAAAGCATGGATTTTTTTGATTTGTATGAAGAATTGGAATCCCTAGAGAAGAGGGTGATGGTGCAAAGTTTTCACATCTGAAAAGCCATGCTGGAAGAAGTTGGAAGTATGCCAGCAGAAGAAATGGCAGCAACAGAACTACCATAGGAAGAAGTTGAGTAGAAGTTCAGTGAGGAGACTGAAAAGATGGAGTCTACAGAAGAGTGGCCACTTAGTTCCACAAAGAGAGATAAATATAGCAGGGGAGATCGAGTAAATCTTCCTATTGAGAAGACAGAAGTGTGACAGAGAAGACTACATACAAAGAGCCAGCCACTGGAGCAGCTAGATGAGTTAATTGAAGAAATTAGAAAGCTGATGTTGAGTTCAGCAACATAGACTACTAACAACGAGAAGCTAAGCAGAAGGGAGCCTACAAGAGAAACAGGGTAGCAGCAGTAGCAACAACAAAGAAGAGGAGCAGTTGGATAGCTCCAAGGGAAAGTTTGGGATCCAGGTGGATTTCAACATTGGAGAAGAGGAGTGCATGATCAGGAGATCATGATTTTTCTCGCTGAGGAGTATGATGCAGGAGCATCGCTCCATGTCAGCAGCATGCCAGCTAGCCACCACATCCAGCACACATTTAGTGGAGAAAGGGAGAGGCACAAGCCTCTCAATTTTGAAATTTGAAATTTCAATAAATGTTGTAAGGATTTTAATGCCAGACCATGCCTTTGTATAGGTAGTGGTTGAGGTTTCCTTTAATGGTTTTCTGCAGCAAGCCTAGGACGTAGTCAGGACTGGGCATCCATTTATGTAATGTAGCCATAGGAGTCCCTCTATGATGGAGATAGATTAGAGATGGTGAGGTTGAGGATAAGCTTGAGAGAGACCTCTTTGTAATTAGAGAGTGATAGGACAAAGAATGATAGAGATAGGAGGAGAGACCAGAGTAGAGAGGTCTCGAGAGAGAGTTGAGACTTGTTACAGTCTAGCCTTTGTAAACACCTTGTATAGGCATTTCTGAATTAATAGAAGAGCAGTTTTTCTTGCCATGAATTGTCTATATGTGTTTGCATTTTTTTATGCATTTCATGTTTTGAAGCATAACTGGTGAATTATTTGATAAGTTTCAATTTCTTCCCATCTTGGAGTTTCCAAGTGGAAAGAGTGCACATAGTCCACAAGGTGTGCGTTGACATAGGTGAGACAACCTCAGGAAATATCAAGAGGCATAGCGTTGAACCTTCATCAATAAAGGTGCAAGCAGTGCACAGGAAGGAACTTTGTCTCGAGTTCAGGGAAGATAGAACAACTGAAGGTTTTGTAGAGCTCTACCAAGAGGGCATTGAGCGAGTGCATAGAGTGCACTAAGGAACTCTATTTCGAGTTCTGAGAAAAGAGAAGTGTCGAAGAGAAGAGACTCACAGGGTTGTTGAATACTCTGTAGGCTCTGCAGGGTGTGCATCGAGCAGGACAACACCAGGTGGGCGTAAGGAGTTTTATGTTCAAGAAAACTTCTCAAATCTGAATTATTCGAGATTCTCGAATGCAAAGTGTGTGTAGGAGTAAATCTATGAGAGGACAAAGCTCAGAAGGGACAGGGTTTCTATAATTCATACGAGACCCAAAGGAACCAAGCTCGCAAGAGGAAGAGTCGAAGGTTGATACCTTCGAGACTTAGAAAATATTCTAAGTCAAAAAAGCCAAGAAAGCTCAGGAGGAAGAGCACAACTATCGTTGGATCGACATTGGGAAGAAAGATCCAGACCGTTGAATCTACATCTAGACAACAGGAGGAGAGGGCGCAAGGAGGACATATATGAACCATTAGATCTAGCACCAATACCTGACAACTATTGGATCAGGTGAAGGCGCATAGGGTTTAAACCCTTGTATATCCACACATTCAGGATTCAGAGGTTGGAGGAGCAGAGGAGGTTGCACCCATACTTGCAATCACCGAGATCAAGAAATCACGCTAGCCATTGGATCTGGAGCGCAGTGGCCTGAGAGTCGCTAGATCAAGGATACGTGCATGGGGTTTAGTCCCTGGGAGGTGAATGGGAAAAATGATCTGGGCCGTCAGATCTAGCACCAAGGACCGATAGCCATCGGATCTGGAAGAAGGTGCAAGGGGTTTAATCCCTGGGAAGCCGCACAGAAGGATAGAAAGGACTACTGAAACTTTGAGGGAGAAGTGTTGATTTGTTGTAAGCCGTTGGATCCAAAAAAGGTATGTCAGGTTTAAACCTCGTAACAACAGAAGGACAAGGACTCGTCAAGTCCCAGAAGCATCAGGACTGTCCATTTTGGAGGACAGGTGGCAGATATCTGGAAGCTACCAGGAGTTTGGTCAATGGGAGTTGGGAGGTGAAGACTCTGTAGACATCTCGAAAAGAAGATAGTCGATATTCAATATTGGCTGTTGTCTAAGTGGAGGATCTGGACCGTTGATCAAGATCACTGAGATTCGGGTTTAGGGATTTGATAAGGCAGCAAGGAGAACACGGTATCATGATTCCCCAAATTGTGAAACCTTGAAAGAATTTGGAGGAATAGCACTAGGTCACAGGACCGGTCGTATCAAAAGAGACTTAAGGGAGAAGATAAGGAGTCGTTAGATCCTTTTGGGTTTCGACATTTCGGAAGACAGAGAACAAGAGGAACACTTGCATCACGATTCCTTGAATCATGAATGCTGGTAGTGCTTTGATGTTAAGCATGTGGTCATAGAGAGGTGGTCATAGGGATGAAGGCTAAGGGAGGATCTAGAGCCATTAAGCCCTTCTCGGCATTTCAGAGATCAGGATTTGGAGGGACAAGGAGTCAACCCCTTCACATCGCGAAATATGAAAATCGGAGAGTCAGTTGGATGTTAGCTGCTAGTCATGGGACAGTGGTCATATGAGTCAGGAGTGAAGGTAGGAGCTAGTGGGAGCTAGGCTCTATTTCAGGTTTCGGCGATTTGAAGGACAAGGAACCTAGGAGAGCTTGAATGCAGGAGTTCTGAAGCCATGAAACATGAAAGGTGTGTTGTTTACACCTTGGGTCATAGCCTGAGGTCACCATATAAGAAGGGACCTGTGGATTCGTTCAAAGGGTTCCAGCAGGAGCCTGAAGAACCATTTCGGCTCATAAGAAGATCGATCCAAAGACCGGGAGGTCGCAGAACCCGGTTGATGTAGAGGGACTGCATGAAGATGCAAGAAGAAAGCATGAACTAGTGAACCAACAATGTCACTGAAGAACAATATTGCTCAAATTGATTGTAGAGAACATTGCATATAAATAAAAAAAGGGAAGAAAATGTATTGTAAAAAGCTTACTAAGTAAACATTCAATGCTGCCAAGCCTGTTAGGTAAACATTTAACTCTGTCAGAAAAGTTGAGGTCCTGCAGTGCATTTGAAGTTGGACCTCTTCGTGGTTGTTTGCTGGTTTGTTGTTCTTCAACTTTGGAAGTTTTTGGACCTATTGTTGCGGTTTTCAGGTTTTGGGGCTGAGCTCTTGTCATCCCTCATTGATGGGTAAGTTTTTTTGCAATTGCTTCGTTGTTATTTTTCAATGGTGGGAGTCCCTGCCTCGAAATTATTTTCCATACCATCGCAGTGTAGAGGGGTTTTCGAAAACTAGTTCGGAGCTATCACAAGAGGGAACCATCCGTCGGGGTGTAGAGGTAGGGAATGCTTTTATTCTCTAGGTTGGAAAACTGTGTCCACATGTTTCCTTTGTCTTGTCCTGTATATTTTGCAGAACTTTTTCTACCTCTGAGAAGCTTGTAGGATGTACGCCATGAATTGGTTCAAATCAATCTTTCTTCTCAGTAAATTTATGGTGTTATTTATTTTCATTGTTTCTTCTATTTGGTTCACTTTCTAGTGTGAATTTGTATTATTTTCATCTACTATAGGGACTAGGGGGGATTGAAGTTGACAAGAAGAAGTTTGAAGAATACATACGGGGATTGGTACATAGTTCTGCGCTTGTAGTTTTCCTGTTTTACTTTCTTTTTCACCTCATTTTATTCTTTTTTTCCCCTTTTCTTTGTTTTCATGCAAACTGAAACTATCTAAAACACAACTTCAAAATCACAGTTCAAAAGATGAAACAATGAAAATATGATAAGTTACATTGAACAATTTTTATATTACTTGATAATGTGATCTTCTTAAAACTTTAAATTTAAATAAACGAAAGTTGATGTAGCCTTTACCATGTATATAAGTTGATCCTTTATTTATTTACTTTTATATATATATATATATATATATATATATATATATATGACAGTATTTAATTCTACTTGTGATTATTCTTGTAAAATCTAAGTAATGAAGTATAACCTTTAATGGTATACCTTTGTTTTAGAAGTTTGGATCTACATACGATTCCCCTCAAATGAAAGGATTAATTAAAAGAGACCCATATTATTAAGTATTATATATATATATATATATACTACTTAATAATATGGGTCTCTTTTAATTCTCATAAGGATTCAAGTTCTAAATTTAATGTACATAGGGATATGCAGGCTAGTTAGGAAGTTAGCTTATGATGGCTCATTGTGTGTTGATCTCTTATTTTTTATGGAGATAAGTGGTCTTGTCCTATAATAATTAATTATTAATTAATTATTATGTGTCACCTCATTATGGTACTGGTGGTGGATGTAAATTGGTAATGCAACTTATTTACTACTTCTTATGAGTTGATTTAGCTCTTAATAAGAATATATAAGTTACTTATGAATTTGAATTTTGTTTACACCTGGTTGGCCTCCTTACAGTTCTTATTTGGATATGTAAGTAGCTTATTCTTGCTCCATGAAAATAAAGTGGATGAGTACCCTTGTGCCATGAAATTAAAGTTGATGTATGATTGATTGCGTAAATAGATTTTCTTACGCCTTTAATTATGTGATGTATGATTTCTTTAGAAATTAGATTTCTCGCGAGCCTTGAAAATATTGTTGATGTGTGATTAATTAAGTAATTAGCTTACTCTTTCACCATGAAAATAAAGTTGATGAATACCCTTGTGCCATGAATGATTGATGATTAAGATTGATTGATTGATCTAGTTGATTTTCGGCTTGATTGGATTAGAGGGATTTAGACACCTCCTTGTTCCTCAGAAGAATCTCCTCCTCAGAAGAATCTCCATCCCTGAGACCTTAAATGGTCAAAATAAATCGGATGAATCCTAGGATTGAGCCTTGTTTCTGTGTCTTGGAGGTCCTAACCATCTAGGATAGGTTGGGCGGGTAATTCTTTATTACTCAGTGACATGGTTGAGAATTTATTTTAATTGTTTTTGTTGATCATGTTGTGTTGAATTATGTCGCTCTCTATGTTTATGCGTTGATTATGCGTCGCTGTTAATTATTTTAATGCATGGGATGTGTATTTATTAAATTATGATGATGTGTATCTTGTTTTGTTCCTAATTATGTCATGACGGTTTTAAATTTTCTAATGCAATTTTTTTTTCTTTACGTATTATACATCGTTGTTTGTTGTTGTAATGAAGGGGTCGTTATAACATTGACAAGGTTATCAAAATTTATGTGACCCATTCTTCTATTCCATAGCCAAACTTCATCTTCCTTTCCTAGACAACACTTTTCATTTCCAATTTCACTTAATACATATATGTTGCTTGAATTTCTTACATTTGTTGCAACAACTCTTCCTAAACCTGTTTTTCTTATCTTGCACTTTTGTGAGTCAAGAACAAGTTTATGACCTTGGTCACACATTTGACTTACACTCAAAATATTTTGTTTCATATCTTCCACTAGTAGAACATTCTCTTCCTTGGTATCCTTATTTCCAATTATGACTGTGCCTCTTCTAATAATTTTAGCCGAGTCATTGTTTCCAAAGGAGACCGATCCATCTCTTTCCTTTCTGAAGGTTAGAAACATGTCTGCATCACTTTTCATGTGCTTTGAGAAACCAATATCAACCTACCAACCATGTTTCTTGTCTTTACCTTGTATAGCAAGTGTGAATTCTTCATTGTTGAACTAATTCTTCTTTCTAATCGATATTCTTTGAGGTTCTTGTGTGTGACTATTATTATTCTATTGTAATTCTCTTGGAGGAACTGTCATTCTACATTCTTTGGCCATGTGTCCAAATTTGTTGCACTTGTATCATTCCATCTCAGTGCTTAAGGGTTCAAACCATTTGTATCTTATGTTGTGTGTTTCACTATGCCTCCTTGAATAATCATTTCATGTATAACTTTCATGGTTGTCTCTGTTCCTGTTATTTTCTCTGCAATTCACAACCTTATGTCAAAAATTGTTACATGAATAATATAAACCAAGAAAAATGGTTTGGTGCCTCATAGCGATAGATATTATAAAATGATTTACTCTTCTGAACCCTTCTTCTTTTTTAGGCCTTCTTGTTTCGAACTGTCATTGATTCTGAAATCTGAATCTTCTGGGTGGAGGAGTGTCAATGTGATCTTCCTTCTAGAACTTCTTGTCTCCTCTAACTGTCTCTGCATAGCTTCTTGGTTTTGTTTCTTGATCTGTAGTTTTGGAGCTTGATCCCCTTTATGTATAGTTCTATCCAAGTACACACTTGTCATGATTTGGAATTTGACTACTAATAATATCGTCCAAAACTTTGGAGTTGTTCTGCATGTTTTTCTTTTGAAAGTCTTTTCTCAATGTCAAAATATCTACCTCCAAACCTCCAATGATCCTGCATTTTTCTTCCAAACATTCTTTGAGTGCTTCTTCAATTTGGTTGTCTTCTTCAACTTGGATTTTTAATTTAGTGTTCATCTCCTCTAGTTCTTCAAAGTTGAAATTTTGAGTTTCCTATTTTCTTTTTAGTTCTTCCTGTAGTGACTTGTTTTTCTTCTTTTCCCTTTTTATAACATCTTTGGCACTCAACAGTTCTTCTCTGTAGTCAAATTTTTCATATTCATATTCTTCTTCGGTGCCTTATTCATCAAAATATTCTACTTCCATGAATAGAACACTTTCTGTATCACTTTCACTAACTTCATCTTCGTCTGATGAGGCGTTATCTTCTTTGGTGCAAAAAGTTTTCTTGAGAAATTTATTTTTGGTTCTTTTGTCTTTGTATATTTGTTTTCTATTTGAATCATCTTCTTCATTCCTTTTCTTTTTCTTATGGGGACATTTTTTAGCGAAATGGACAATACCATCATAATCAAAACACATCAATGGAAGCTTACATCTATATTTCCCGGTTCCCTTTTTCAACCTTCTGATGAAGTTAGTTACTTCTTAATCGTCTTCTAAGATGTCACTGTTGTTTCTATCCGACTTTTCCTTTTTCTTTCCATTTTTCTTTGACTTCTTGGATGTTTGAATGCTAATTTTTTTTAACTGGATTCTCATGTTTTGTTCTCATTTCATAGGCTATGAATATTCCATGTAGCTCATCCATGCTTATCTAATCCAGATATGTTCTTTCTTCTAGTGATGAGATCTTAGGATCAAATCTTGTTGGAAGATATATTATTATTCTTGAACAATTATAAATTCATCAACTTCTTCTCCCAATCCTCTAATTGCATTCAGTGTTTCATCAACTCGTAAGAAGTAAGATGCAATATTTTCATCTTCCTTCATCTTCAACTCTTCAAATTGACCTCTGTGAGTTTGAATCTTTGCTTCTTTGAATTTTGTGTCTCCTTCATAAACATTATGAAGTTTGTCCCAAATATCCTTTGTGGAGCTGCAATGCATAACTTTGACATATACCGAATCAACCGGACCATTCAGGATAGCATTTTTGGCTTTCAAATTATTTAGACTAAGTTTCCTTCCCTTTTCATTTGTTGGAGGAACGACATGTTCTTTATATCCATCTACTACTAATTTCCAAACCTCGAATCTCTATGCCTGTACATATGTTTTCATCCTTCTACTCTAGAATGCATAGTTTTGTCCATGAAACTGTGGTATTCCATTTTTATAAATATTGTTTCTCTCCATGATCTACCTTCTAGTGGTTAAACTGATTCCTGAAGGAACTTGCTCTGATACCAATTGTTGGATTACTGAGAGGGGGGGTGAATCAGTGATAGAGTTTTTTAATCCTTATTAACCATAGTATATAAGTGATGTTTAATGTTATGATTAATTTACCAATATAATTCAACAAGTGAAGAATAAATGAACCATGAACAATGAGAAATCACACATATACACAGTACACCATTTTTTTTATGTGGAAACCCAATGTGGGAGAAAACCATAGAATGCCTTTTATCATATGTCTTTACGAAATACATTCATTGGAAGAACCGACTTCCTTTGTTTTCCAGCTACAACTGGAAGGAGGCTACAACCCCCTATATTTTTTGGTTACAACCTGAGGGAAGCTCCAACTCCCCAATTCTTTGGCTACAAAAATAAGGAGGCTACAACCCCATATGTTCTTCGGATACAACCGAAAGGTGGTTACAACCACCTATCCTTGTCCCGTCTAACCTCCCTGAAATATAAGTGTCAAATAAATGATGAAACAACTGCCACACTTTCACTGTGAGATATACCATTATAAACATGTACCAATTTGTGACACCAACCTATAACCAACTTTTACCAATAACCTGTAATCAACCTATACCAGTAATCAACATGTACCAACAAATACCAACAAATACATGACCTGTATATGTTGTAGCATGTGTATGTACATGACATGTCTATACTATGCAGCCTGTGTATGTACGCATCATGTCTATACTGCAACCTGCGTACAGCTTCAAAAAGATATGGTTTTCACCTTTGTTAAACTCAGACACTTTACTGCCTCTATCACATCAACCTGTAACTTCGTCACTGTGTCCAATTTATAGTTTTTCCCTATGCATACATCATCATACATATCCATTAACCAAGTGCATCTATGTCTCTCTAGTCATGTGCCATACATGTGTATACAATCATTATCATGTGTAATAACCAGCACATGGACTAGACATGAAACCCTCACTGATATGCAGCCTCAAAATACACCAACAACTTCACAAACACATCACAACCAAAATCCTCAACTATGTACCAAGAAATACAAGATATGCCTCGAACTCAAACCAACAAGATGTATCATGATTAATACCAGACATACCAGCACTGTATTTCTGTAGATCTGGCTCATATAGTAAGTGCCATACAACCAACTGCCTCTCTAAGGAAAATCCTCAATCTCCCATAACCATATCTCATATAGACAACAATATCCAACTACTCATAAGAATATGACATACCTTTCTAATCTATAGAAAGGTTTGTTGTACCTAATCACTGTAGGGATTCCTAGGAGCTTGCGTTCAGAATCTAAAGACATGACATCTTCATCTACTCAAGCTTTCATGGATTTTAAAAACTATGTGCAACCTCTTCTTCTTCTTCAGCCTGTGTATGCACATACCCTCATCCACTACAGCCCGCGTATGTATGCGACTTCTTCCACTGCAGTCTATGTAGACCTCAAAAACTAGGGTTTTTTTTCGAGTAATTCTGCAACTCTGAATCTTTCGCCGTCAACCCTCCTTTGCTACCACAAACTTGTGTAACTTTAGATGTATAAATAAGTAATTGCAATAAATGTTTCACAAATAATAGATATTCAATGTGCTGATTAGGTGCAAATAGGACACCCTTTCTCTCTTATTTATACTCTCCAAGTGGCTTCCTCAAGGGGTCATCTTCTAACTACCTTTACTCAACTTCCTTCTTTTAGGGATAACCCACTTCTAACCACTTGTCCACTTACAACCACTTTATCCACAAATAGTAAAATCACCACTTCTAGTTGCAACTATTTTTTTTTTAATTATTTTATTTTTGCAAAAACTTAACTCATGATTAACTCCTAGTTACAACCACTTTGACTAGTAAACTTCTTCTAGAAGCTTCTAGAATAAATTGAGGTCTTTGACCTTCTAGGAGCTGCTAGATAACTCATGAGAGTTCTCCAACTTCACATGGCCATAACTCTCTAACTGTGAGGAGTTATGTGATGTTCCACATATAACTGGAAATGGAATGACATGTACTATCCATCTAGAGTAGTCTCACATACAAATACATTGATCTTCATACCTTTATACCTCAAACAAACTTAAGTCCCTTAACAATACTATTCGGGATACCGGAATTTTCTACCGTACTTGTTTCAAGGGTTGACATCAATGAAAACCAACCCAATTAATCAACACCTGGAATGGAATCCTGTGTAGAAAGTGCACAGATAGAGTGATTTCCATAACATTTCATGTCTTGAGATTGGAAGGTGGTATTTCACCTTCTCTCAGTAGCCTTTTATTATTACGCACTTTCAATCTTTCTGGTAATAATATGTCAAGAAGAATTCCACCAGAGCTTGGTCAGCTCAAAGCGTTGGAAAAACTCGATGTTAGCTTTAATGTGTTTTGGGGTCCTCTTCCACAATCACTTTGTAATTGTACATGCCTTTAACTGTTCAAACTTTCACAAAACGAACTTAGTGGTACTCTAGACATACGCTTTCCAGTTTCTATGAAATTTATCTCTTCTTTTTATAATAATTTTTCTAGTACCATGCCTACATCTTTGGCCCCCTACAACCGCCCCCTACAACCACCCCCTACAACCAACTTCAACTACTAAATTAAAAAATAGAATATTTTGGCAAAACACTAAAGTTTGAAGGGGCAGATGGTAGCCTATAAGGAAGCCATTGTCAGGGTTTTTTATTTACTTTGTATTTCCTCATATTTTGAGTAGAGAAGAGGTTCATATTTGCAACATATCTTCGCTTTGGCTTTGGCATTTTAAGTGCAAACTATACTTTTAATTTATAAAAGAGGTTTTAATATTATTAAATAACATTATTTTAGCAATATAAATTTTATAAATGTGAATTATTTATTATTTATTAGTACAAGTTTATGAAATTTTTTTTTAATGAAATTAATAATAATATTTATTCATTTGGTTTTTAACTTTATTTTCACTATTTTCATAACACAATAGAATATTTTTCTACTAAATATATTTTAATATTATATTATTCATATAAGTTCATATTACCTCATACAAGCACTAACAATTACAATCTTCACTCCCACTCTCGCCATCTTCATGGTGTCTACGGCCATGGCACTCGGAGGCTGGAGATCTGGTCTTAACCCATTATTATTTGTTCCTTTTGCTCCTTAAAGGAAAATTTAAAATGAAGCTCCCCCATCAACTAAATTCGAATTTCAAATTTTAATCAACCGGATAAAACTATGCACCTCATTTCACTTTCACGATGACAATGATCAACCCCTAATCTTGATTTAATGATACTCATTCTATACAATTTACTTTTCTTGGAAACGGTTACCTTCAAGCATCCTTTGAATATGTGAATGCAACATGAGAAGAACCATAAATCCCTTTTAAGGATGTAATGTGATGGTATTGCTAATAGTCTCATGTTATTTGGCCTTCCAACCTAGTTTAATAGTCTCATGTTATTTGGCCTTCAAATCTAGTTATGTACGGTAGTATAAATTATAATTTGTTTTTTGTTATTTAAAATAATGGAATATATATATATATATATATATATATATATATAATTTAAAATTTAGTTAAAATCATTTTAGAATAATAAAAAAATATTAAATATTAATATTAGCAACAACTACTTTATAAAAGTGGTATATCAATCACTTTTATAAAGTAGTTGTTGCTAGTTGAATATGTCATAGGAACAACTATCAATATATTAATACTTATATAAAATTTATGTATTAATTAATTATTAATGTAA